>OY723315.1:268969-535670 GCA_963210315.1 Rhynchopus euleeides | reverse complement strand
TTGTGACCAGTTGTGACGACTTGTGACCCTTTTGTGATGAGTTGTGATGAGGTGTGATCTGTTGTGATCTGTTGTGATCGCGATCCAAAATTTTAAATTTTTGAAATTTTGGATCGCGATCACAACAGATCACAACAGATCACACCTCATCACAACTCATCACAAAAGGGTCACAAGTCGTCACAACTGGTCGCAACAAATCACAACTGGCCACAACAAATCGCAACAAATCGCAACAAATCGCAACAAATCACAACAAATCACAACAAATCACAACATTTGGCGTTGTGATTTGTTGTGATCGGGTGTGATTCGTTGTGATTTGTTGTTTTTTCCCCCAGCCTGATTACCCCATATACATGTATTTTACATGTATATTTCAGGCATATACATGTATTATACATGTATAATAGTTGACATGCAAGTATTATACATGTATAATACATGTATATACTTGTAGTTATACATGTAAAATTTACAAGATCCCACCGTGAGGGGGCTGGCCGGGGGGGGGGGGGGGGGGCTCCCCGCGGGCTGAGGTCAGGCTGGCGACCCAGGTTTTCAGGGTGACACCAGGATTTCCTCGAAATTTTGGGTGACCCCCACCCTGGTCGGGGGGGGGGGGGTCCCTCGCAAAGTGGGGGGCAGGGGGGGGGGGGTACACTGGCTACCTCCCGCACCTGTAGGAAAGGACCCCCCCCCCTTGTACCTGTACAGGGGGGGGTACTTTTACCCAATTGGCATTTCCCAGTAAGTGGTGTCAATAGGCACCCCATGGCCAAAATGACCCCACCACAATCCGCACGGATCCCAAATATCCCAAAGAACGGGTTTTTGGAAAATCCGAGGGGGGGGTCCCGCTGGGTGGGTAGGTGGGGTGGGGTGTGGGCTGGTGAAGGTGGCTGCCTCCCAGCCACCTTCACCCATGACCAGTCCCTGAACCAGACCCACGTTTCATGGGCGAAACTTGGCTCGTACACCACCAAAGTGACCCCACTGTGATCCGCAAAAATTCCAAACGTTCAAAAGAAAGGGGTTTTGGAACACCCGAGGAGGGGGTCCCACTGGGTGGGTGGGGTGGGGTGTGGGCTGACTGCCTCCCAGCCACGCTGACCAGCCCCTGAACTAGACCCGTGTTTCATGGGTGATGCTTGGCTCGCACACCACCAAAGTGACCCCACTGTGATCCGCACAAATTCCAAACGTTCAAAAGAAAGGGGTTTTGGAACACCCGTGGAGGGGGTCCCGCTGGGTGGGTGGGTGTGGCTGCCTCCCAGTCACATTCCCTTAGGACCAGCCCCTGAACCAGAGGCACATTTCATGGACGGTGTTTGGCTCCTAGACCCACGAAGTGACCCCACTACGATTCGCAAAAGTTCCAAACGTTCAGAAGAACGGGGTTTTGGAATACCCGAGGAGGGGGTCCCGCTGGGTGGGTGGGCTGGTGTGGCTGCCTCCCAGTCACATCCTCCTGGGGCCAGCCTCCTATGACCAGACCCTGAATCAGACCCACATTTCATGGGTGAAGCTTGACACCTCGACCCACAGTGTGACCCCACTACGATCCGCACAGATTCCAAATAGTCAAAAGAAAGGGGTTTCGGAACACCCGAGGAGGGGGTCCCGCTGATTTTGGGTCACTTTCGGGTGATGTCAGGTACCTGGAGTGACCGCAGGTAGCCCATTTTCAGGGTGGGAGCCCTACTCGTACGTCACCCAGATTCAGCCCAAACCGTGCACCTCGGGTGCACGGTCGCCGGCAGCGCGCGGGCACCCGGAAACAGGCCGCATTTGCGCGCGCTGCCTGCACCCTGCACGCCAGCCCCCCCCCCCCCCCCCCCCCCCCCCCCCCGGGGCTGTAAGCGACCCCCCAGAAAATTACCCCAGCCACTGCCTCCCCCTCCCCCCCTCCCCTCTGCTCCAACACCCTCCAGGCATACTCACACACAGAGACGGAGAGAAAACAAGGGGCCGGCAATACTATCAGTCCGTCACACATCCCCTCCCCCCCCCCCCCCATCCCCCTTTCTTTTTGAAAAAAATCTGCCGCTTAGCTTCGGCACTACCGCACAGGCAATGCGTGTTATGTTGTTATGATTGATACGAACTTCCGCGCAGATGTGTCTGTTGCAATAGATTGCGCCGCCCGTGGCTTCTCGGCAGCAGCGGTGAATAGCGGGTGGGGGTGGGGGTGGGGTGTGTGAAAGCGAAAGTGAGCGAGACTGGGAGAGCATGACAAAGGCTTGAAAAAACAATTGAAGATCTTTTGAGACATTCCATCAGACATTACAGGTATTTATGCCTGGACTTAGAGTGACAACGTTGGGGGGAGAGCGGAGGGAGAAAATAATGCTGTGATCTTGGTGGTGTTCATCGCCGTCTCAGGCAGCATTCTTTGTGGCCATGTCATTGGCTGTTGTTTTGCTGTGGCATATTTTTTTTGTAGTGTGTTACCTCGGAAGCTCAGACATTTTTTTATGTTTTTTGTTTCTTTTGTTCTCAGCCCCTCCTCTGCTCTCAGATAGCCCTGTTTCCTTGGTTTTCCCGGGCGTTGCCCTAGAGTATGAAGAAAAGAAAAAAAAAGAAGAAGAAAACGATTTCTCTGGGTTCTTAGACAGTTTGTGCGTCTATATTGAAATCACAGCACCTTTGTGCACACGTTGCTGACCTGGTTGTAACACATCATGTCAGGGCTGTGTTCGTCGATGCCGAACACAAAAAAACTGCTCAAAAAAAACATGTCTCAAACACACCACCTCCCCCCTCTGTGGGAGCTGTGGTGATTCGTACTGTTATGGCCCCGATTCCTTTTCTTTTGTTACTTCAGAATTGTAGTTGTTACTGTTACCCCCCCTCCCCCCCCCCTCTCTCCCCGATCTGCACATCCAATCAGCAGCATCGTTATATATTTCTTTGGGTTGCATTCTTTGCTTTTTAACCACCATGTGGCCGCTACGTGAAAGTCACCCCTCATCCCCCACCCACCCCCCCCCCCCCCCTCCTACATCACCTGCGTACACATGAGTCTAAATTCCCCATCCCCCTCCCCCCCCCTCCCCTCCGCCCCATCCATCAGCCCCATTTTTTGAAGCCCCCCCACCCCCCCCCCCTCCCTCCCCACCCTCCATTTTTAGCAACAACACAACGCGATCAAAAAATAGAAATATCTGCAAAAAAAATCATCCCCCCTCCCCCCCCGCCCCCCCCCCCCCATTTCCCCTCCCATCTCCCCCCATCTCTTCTCCCCACCAATCCCATTCCATTTCCCTGGGTTTACCTGATTTTTTTGGCACTTTCAAGCTTTTCATTCTCTCTTTTGTTTGCAGAAGGGGGGGGTGGGAAGAAGGGGTATATCGGGAGAGTGTGTTTGAGAGCGTGTTGAGATCAGTCCCCCTGGCGGAGTGCAGAGGGGGTGGGGGATATTGTGGGCGGTCAGCAATTTTCCATCTTCTATCTCAGGATCTCAGCGCCTTTCTCACGTTCTCTTTATCCCTGTCTCTCTCCCTGTCCGTGTGCCCAAAACCTGTGTGCACAGGATGGTGTCGTGTTGATGTGTAGATTCACAAACAGACACGATGCCATACCTCTTCCCTGCGACCTTCTCCAAGAAAGTAACCTGTCAAGGTCAGGTGTCTCTATTATCAAGATACACGTCATGCCTGCCACGCCGGTGCCTGACATGACAGCCGTATTTGCCTGTCACGGGCTGCCGGCTCTTGGGGGTAGGGCGGCACCGTCTCCAGGAGGGCAATGCTCAAAATCGTTCAAAAAAAGACGAAAAAACAGCCTTGGGAAATGGGTGAAGTGGGCCTTTTGGAAATAGGTTCAAACCCAACCAGTGTGGTTCTGCGTGACAGCCACTTTGCCTTGCTTGTGCTTCTAAGCATGTTGCGGCAGTGGTCGATGGGCGTGTGTTGGCGTGCGTTGAGTCTCTGTGGTGTGCAGCTTTTAGAGTGGGGCACAAGGTCTCCCCCCACTTGTGTCGTGTGTGGGCACCTCCCCCACATGCTTCCCCATGCTCCCTGGCCAGGTCTGGTGAGCTTCGGTCTACGGTGCACCCTGCTTTTGCATTGCGCCGTTCGCCTGTCCCCTCGATAGATACGCTCCAATAACCCGATCATGTGAACGGCACAGTTTGAATCAAGAGGTGCTGGGGAGGGGGGGTGTTTTCTAATAGCATGCAACCGGAATTGAAAGAGCGCGTGCCTGGTATTTGTGTTCGGGCAGCGTTGTCACCCAAGGATCAAGAAAGGGCGCAATATTCATGGAAAAGACATGGAAAAAAGGTATGTCCAAAAAATAGGCACACATGTTGGAGAGCTGTCAGAAGTGGTTCGGATATGCACGGACGTTCTGTCGAATCCTCCTTGCCGTTCTGACGAGGGGGTTCCGAGAAATCCGAGAAATCCGAAACTATTGACGTTCGCCATAGTTTCTCCTGCTACGTCGGCATATGAGAAAATGCTGGAGAAAAGGGATGTGTGCAGTGCCTGTGGGTTTGTTTAAAAAAATGCATCACCAAACACAGGATGAATCAAAAAGGAAATAACCGACAAGGAACGTACGAAAAAACAGTCGATCCAAGACAAGATAATACAGCCTAGCCATCTCTGCCCGACGTCCGAATATGCGTATGCCACGTGTCTGGGTAGTGGCACGGCATTGACCCTGCCTTGTGACCCCCACCCCCCGACCCCCCCACCCGCCCTGCGGAGGCGTAGCAGGTGTGGGCTGGAGGGCGAGGTGGGAGAGGGGAGGGTTCAGGAGTGTTTGAGATTCAGAAACACTGATTTTTTTTAGATCGTAGATCCCCCCCAAGGGCAACAGAAGCTCAAAGAAAAAAATTGGCATCCTGCATGTTGCCCTTTGTCTCTCTATCTCTCTATCTCTCTCTCTCTTCTTCTCTGTTTTTTATGCACACCCCCCCCCCCCCCACCCCACGCCCATCTTTTTTTTTCCGTTTTTCCATTTTTTTTGCCTGTGATGTCCCCGCACCTTCTCCCTTTTTCTCCCCACCCCTCCCACACCCGATGGATGCAAGGTGGCCAACCACCACGGTGCGGTAGAGCCCTCGTGACCCTGTCACCGTTTTTTCCCCCGGCGACAAACAAAAAAAACTACACCCCCAATCCAACCCTTCCCCCTTTCCCACCCACCCCACCCCTCATCACCATGTGTGTGCTGTGTGAAGGGAATGCTAACTTTTTTTTGGCCTTACCTTTCTCAATGTTGTGTCCCATTCCCTCTTTTTTTTGCCGGACCCTTTCATATCAGCGATATGATAACCTTCCCATTTTTTTCTCGCCGGGTTTTGATAAATCATGAAGAACGGGAGGGGGGGAGAGAGAGAGAGAAAACAGATCCAGGGAGGAGATGTGTGGGTGTGGGTATTCCAAGAGCCCGCAGAAGCAAGAAGCAGAACACGCTGCGCTAGCCTCATCCCAGCAGCTCCAGACCGACAGGATGCGCGCAGGCACCTGTCCCACACCTCACCCCTGAAAAAGTTGTGGGCATGCTCCTCACGAGGTGTTCGGACTTTAAGATTTCGAGAGAGAGAGACAGAGAGAGAGACAGAGAGAGATGGGAGAGGTTTTCCTTTCCCACGTTGTGTTTTTTTTCTTCTCTCAATCTCTGGAATCGCATGATCTAACGTAGATGGCAAAAAAAAAGACAAAAAAAAGGTAACTTTCAATGCAGGCACCCACATTTTGAGGGAAAGCCGGAATTGAAGGTTCTTTTATTATCGGCTAGTCAACCTCCACGACCGGGTTGGAGAACCCGCATTTGGTTCGATCAACGTACCTCGGTACAGAACCAAATAGTTTTTCTCCATGGACGGTTTTGGAGGCTAGCCACGTTCTCGTTACCCCCCAACTACCCCCCTTTCTTGTGATACCTAAAGCACGGTCGACTCCTCCCTAGGTACAGATGGTATAAGTTGAATTCGGATGCACATCGCGCCCACTGTGGCGCACGTTAACGCTAATGACTGTGTGATGAGCAACCGGCCCCATAAACAGGCGCCCGGCTCTGCCAATGACCGTGTAGTGTGCAACCGGCCCCATAAACAGGCGCCCGGCTCTGCTGGTCAACGTGAGATGAGCAACCGACCCCTTAACTGGCGCTCGGCTCTGCCAATGACCGTGTAGTGAGCAACCGACCCCTTAACCGGCGCTCGGCTCTGCTGGTCAGCGAGAGATGAGCAACCGACCCCTTAACTGGCGCTCGGCTCTGCCAATGACCGTGTAGTGAGCAACCGACCCCTTAACCGGCGCTCGGCTCTGCTGGTCAGCGTGAGATGAGCAACCGACCCCCTTAACTGGCGCTCGGCTCTGCCAACGACCGTGTAGTGAGCAACCGACCCCTTAACCGGCGCTCGGCTCTGCTGGTCAGCGAGAGATGAGCAACCGACCCCTTAACTGGCGCTCGGCTCTGCCAACGACCTTGTAGCGAGCAACCGACCCCTTAACTGGCGCTCGGCTCTGCCAATGACCGTGTAGTGAGCAACCGACCCCTTAACCGGCGCTCGGCTCTGCTGGTCAGCGTGAGATGAGCAACCGACCCCCTTAACTGGCGCTCGGCTCTGCCAACGACCGTGTAGTGAGCAACCGACCCCTTAACCGGCGCTCGGCTCTGCTGGTCAGCGAGAGATGAGCAACCGACCCCTTAACTGGCGCTCGGCTCTGCCAACGACCGTGTAGCGAGCAACCGACCCCTTAACTGGCGCTCGGCTCTGCCAATGACCGTGTAGTGAGCAACCGACCCCTTAACCGGCGCTCGGCTCTGCTGGTCAGCGAGAGATGAGCAACCGACCCCTTAACTGGCGCTCGGCTCTGCCAACGACCGTGTAGTGAGCAACCGACCCCTTAACTGGCGCTCGGCTCTGCTGGTCAGCGTGAGATGAGCAACCGACCCCTTAACCGGCGCTCGGCTCTGCCAATGACCGTGTCGCGAGCAACCGACCCCTTAACTGGCGCTCAGCTCTGCTGGTCAGCGTGTGATGAGCAACCGTCCCCTTCGCTGGCGCCCGGCTCTACTAACGACCGTGTAGTGAGCGACCGGCCCCTTAACAGGCGCTCGGCTCTGCTGGTCAGCATGTAATGAGCAACCGGCCCCATAACAGGCGCCCGGCTCTGCTAGTCAACAGGAGCAACTGGCCCCGGCACGGCCTCACACCTCATAATTCCCGAGGCACGGAGGTGACGCCCTCCTGACGCGCAAATGCCCGAGGCAATGAGGAGACGCCCTCACATATCCTGTTCCCGACACAAGGAAGTGGTGCCTTCCCTCGAATACGGATCTCCGCGACAAGGAGTTGGATTTGAAGAGCCCGCTCGGCGTTCAGAGGCCCCCTTTGGTATGTGAACGCTCGACGACTGGAGGGGTCACCCCCTCCTTCATGTGGGAACGCTCGGCATTCGTCAGCAACGCCCTCCTTGGGTATGGGAACGCTCAGCGTCTGGAGGAGACACTCTCCTGTGTGTGACTACTCGGTATGCGGAGATGACACTTTCCTTTGCATGTAGGCGTCCAACATTCGAAGACGGGAGACCCTTTCATGGCAGCATTGGAGGCAGGAAGTGTCATCGCCTCGTGCCCATGTGGTCGGCAGATGTAGATGGCAACCCTCAGGCAGTGTGGGTGACCGCACGGCTCTCGGGGGCTCACCACGCAGGAGTATAAAGGAAACCCCCCCCCCCCCGGTCGTGCACGCGCCAAGGGGACGATGAGGCCGCGCCCGCCCCCGCCTATGTCCCAAGTACGCCTGACATGGACAGATCATTGAGTGCTATCATAATGGGACACCGAGTACACACCTCCGTACGGATGTACGCGATCTGGAGTCTCCTGAGCAAGAGCCATAAACAACGGCTGTGCCCCGAGTCTTCAGGTGAGAAGCTGTTAGCAAATGTTACCACCTGTCACAATCGTCGGATACCCAGGGGTACCGCCTACCTGGCGTATGCGTGCCCGTAAACCGGTTCAGACGCGCTCCCCTCTTGGTATACACGACAGGTCAGAGAGAAGATACCCTCATTGTACTCGGACGCCCGGGGTATGGAGATTCCAGCGCAGTCGGCTATCTGACAGAGCAGCCAGGCAGGTGTGTTATTGGCCCCGACGTCGAATGGAGCCATGGCAGGCACACAGCGAAGGACGCGTCCGGCTCTCCACTCACAGCATCCGTACCCGCGGGTCCACCTGTCGCTACCGGCTGCGTCCACTCAACACGCCTTACCCCGGCCCACATGAGTATGCCTGACATGTACACCCTGGAGAGCTACGCCGATCTCGCTGTCGATGGCAGGTGCTGTGTCGCAGAGCGACCTACCCAACCCCTCCGCCACCTGCTGGAGGCGTCTGGGGAATCACACCTCAAGCTCATCATCCGATACGGCTAGCCTACTCCCTGGATACCCCCTGCTGCGCCCCCTACAACTCCACTTCGACTCCCCCACTACCTCTGATGTTCCTAGCAGTACCGCTGATGTCTCTTCGACACCCACGTATAGAAACCCGAACCACCGCGCCCTCTCAGCCTGTCACATGGATGAATCTTTCCCCCGATCGGCTCGGTCAGTATGCCCGTCACACCCTGCAAGTGAGATAGGAGCCTTTAGCAAGCTCTCGTCACAAACGCCCATCAGCTGACCAGTAATAGGGCTGTGCCAAGACGTCATGAGCCTGTGGCTTCAGACACGTGCTGACCTAGACTATCCCCGGGTTGAGACAGTAGCGATCACGGGCAGGCGCTCAGTGAAGTCTGCGCCGCTTGACGAAGATCCACGCCGTGTCCCTCCCGTGGCTGCATCTCTGGGGACCGAAAAGGAATCATCATGCCAGGGTAAATCCGGGCATCACCGGCGCGCTGTTCCCGGCAGCGACCTCTCTGCTCTTAACGACACTTCAATTGCTGCCAAAGGCATCTACGACTCCCGCCGATGCACCTCCGATATGGTGATTGAACGCCGCAAGGGATACGGGATGCCACATCATGCGTGTACTAAGGAATGACAGGTCAAACGCAACAGACGCCTCGCAACCCCAAAGACGCTGAGGTGCTGACATGTAGGGAGGAAAACTCATCCCTACAGGAGAACGCCTTCGACCCCCTCTCGATCGCCGCTTATCCGCCGATCTCGCAGATGCGTGGCCATCCGCGGTGGCGCCGACCTCTCACGACGTCTTCATCCGCAGGGATTGCCCCCTCCCTTTGTGGTCCCTCGGCTGCGGCCGGATGCTCAACTGTGCCCCCATCCACGCCGACCCCAGGGTTCGCACAAGGCCGCTCTGCGGTGGCGCGTGACCTGTCATGGCGTCAGTAACCTCCCGTTGTATCTGACCCCTTAGACGAGGACCGTAAACCCCGAGATAGAAACCCTTCGCGGCCAGGCGAACGAGGATGTCGAACAACCCCAGGCCTCACAGGGAAGTTGCACGAAGCGTCTCCGCCACGAAAGATACCCGCAACGTATGGACGTGCAGAGCACCGCGCGCAGGCTGCGGAGATCCAACGAGAGGCGATTCTCTGGGACGGCAGGGCCGTCGAAGAGACAGGGTGGCGATGCTCGCCTCGATGCCCAGCTGAGCGTGAGGTTCACTCCGACGCACTTGAATGTGCACCCTCACACCTGAAGAAGGACGGGGAGTTGGTACTGGCAGAAGATTCGTGATGCCGCATATCAAGCTGCTGGGATGCGCCTTGGAGTACGCCGATGACGGATAACGGTAGTCTGATCAAACGTTCCTGCTCGACACACAAGACGAGGCGAGAAAGACAGCGATCGGTCCAATGAGGCTCATTCCTCGACGTATGGCGCAGCGCATAGCGCGCTGCGGATGCTGACGATCTGAAGTAGGTGGGTTTGCTGCCCCGCGTCAGAGGCGACAGATGTGGAGCTGGCACACAACGCAACGCCCCTCGACACCAGAATACCGTGAGGAACCACACCCGTCGAGCAGGCCGCGTATCAACAAACAAAGGGATCTCAAATCACGGAGACCCTCAACACCTACCTCGTGTGCAGCCCAGGACCGGAAGCTGTCCACGGCCAGATCAGCTCCCTAAAGCAACTATCGACGCATCCTTGTGCATGATCTTCGACCCTGAGGAATAGCAGCCTAGGTATCGCAGTTGCACAGATACATCGTAACCACGCACCAGACATGCGTGACCTCCATCGGTGACGACTCCTTCTGCTCTGATGCCGAGACAAGGAGGCGACCTCCGTCCGGGAACGCGGAGGTGAAGCCATCCTTTTTGTGACCGCGCCCACGACACGAAGGTGACGTCCATCCTTTGCAATATGAGCGCCCGAGGTGCGGACGTGAAGTCCTATTGAGACCACCAGGGACGTGAATGTGACGCCCCTCTCTTACGATAGCTTCCTAGGCATGGACGCGATATCCGTATTATGAATATCTAGTACGGAGGCGACGCCCTCCTTTTGATAGTACCCGATACGCGGAAGTGCCGTCCTCATTTCCCGACAGGTATGTTCTCGTCCCTACATCGACCTCGAAGCAACTCTCCGGGCAATCAGGCATGAGGATACCTGTTTCACGCGCACAACCGGTTTCTCTTCCTTATACCGGCAAATGTCTCATCCCGATCGGGCATGGAGATGGACGCCCCCCCCCCCCCCCCCAGTTGTGTGTGTAACATCGGATCCTCGCGCTGATGGTTTGAGCCAGTGCACCCGCTGCACTAGATACTCCCACCACAATGAGCCAGCGGCGACCAGCAGTGCACTCTCGGCCACGACAAGCCCGAAGCTGCGGACGACAGCGAAAAGGTCAACCCGGCGCATGAGTAAGGAAGCACCCGCCGGGAGGCATGGCAGGCCTAGCGACATGCTCGACACCAAGCCACTGCGCAGCAATTTGGATCCCTGTATACCGAGCTTCTGCAAGGAACCCTCAGGTGCACGGAGGTGATGAGGATAGACAGCAGACGAGCAGATACTCCGCATCGCAGCACCCGGGGGCCTTGTCTCGGAGGACTCGAAACGGACCTACGTGTGTTGACCCCTTCGTCACCGTGTCAAACACATTCAGCTTAAGAGGGACCTCGCAAAACAGCTGCTGATGCCTGCGTTCACGCCGAATCTGCCCGCGTCGTGGCCCCCGATACAAAGCTGGATGATGTGACGAGTGTATTCACCGATGTGCGCTCCGCAACGCCGATATGAGAGGCGTGAAGCGTACCATGTCAACCCACACGATCCGCTGTCTCATGCAGGCCTGCATAGGCTATGAAGTGAAAATCATTGGAGATGCCTCCATGGTGGCCTTCGTCAACCCTGCGTCCGGTGTGAACTCCGCCATCCGTACGCGCCCTGCTGTCTGCGAAGGCCCAGGCGCAAGAAGCCGAGTAGCGATACAATACGAATTACCGCCACTACATCATGATGATCAGAAGCTGATGAAAACATCGCACCCATACCTGGTGCGAACTGGCGAAGTTGTCTGCGATTGACAGTTCGTCGGTGGACGCTTCCTGCTCTCTGAGACGACTGCGCGGGGCCTGGACAACGGTGCATGAATCACGCGGTCACCTGGGCGAACGGACCTCTCAGATCGACCCTACGTGGTATGACCGTCAGACTAACATAATCCCTGTTTACGTCGAATGTCGACGAGCCCGTCCAGACGACGACTCTATCCTACATATCGATGCGCGGAAAATACTGCTCCCCAGCTGACCGACGACAGTGAACTTCTCGGAGATACTACAGCCGGCGCTAATACACTAGACTGGATCCAGATCGATGATACCCATATATCCTCCCACATGCCCCGCTGAACGATCGTGGACCAACCGCTTCGCCACCACAGAGTTCATCAGCTGTCCCAACTGTCCGCTAAGCCTGCAGCCTGCGCAGACCGACAATGTGACCCACGCGATCGGTGCGATATCACAACGCAGGATGGTATCTACTACTCCTGCATCCTGCGTTGAGACACATGGGTCTGGACTACAACCGCCGACTACGTCTGCTGGAGATCGGATGTCTCAAGGCCAGATCCCGACCCTGACAACACCTGATGACTACTGCGCTACTCCCTTGTATGAGCGAGACTGCGATGGGATCAGGTCGCCCATAGAGAGCAGCGAAGGGATGACAAGTCTTCTCTATGGGCCACCTGTATGTCCTCAATATCGATCGAGCCAGGCGGCAACTAATGACAATCCACGGACCGCCTGGCTTCTCGATATGTCCCATCGCAGACGAGGTATCAGGTGCATGCCAATGCATATATGTATTATCTTGATGGATGTGCATACCGAAAGATGTATATCAATATGTTGGAACAACCTTACGTGTGTGGTAAAGGATGTTGAGGATGGAGAGATCCGAAACATCAACAAGCTGGAGTTGACCCTCGATAATAAAATGGTGGCAAACTTTTCTGGCCGTGCCCTGGGGTATTCTGACAGCTGGAGAGTCTGTCTTGGATTTGCAGGTGCACAGTCAAACGGGTGTCTGTGTGTGTGACAGTGGATATCATCCCAAAAGCAGGGACTGCTCGGTGTGACCTACACTGCTTTAAAATGATTCACGCGTGTATGTGGCAGTGGAGCCCGGAGTTTACTCGACGGCAGCACCCGCTCCACAAAGCACAAAGAATTTTTACGTGCGACGAGCAGAGCGTGCTTGACGTGTCCCGCACACTGCTTCAGACTGTCGAACCAGTTGTGTGGCGGCAGCATCAGGGTTTCGCTGGGTGCGACTGACACTAAGCAATGCCTCCATCCGAGGCGCTGCGTTGGGTTTCTTCCAGCCCAAACGAATTAAACTTGGTGGAGGAGGGGGGGGGGGAATGGGCAGGGCTGAGGTGTGTCAACGCGGGCATTTATCGAACCGCGCTCGTGATTGCCGACGCCGGAAAAATAATGGCAAGAAAAGACATCAGTCTTATAAGTTACAGGGCACACAGGGGTGTCCTTCGGTGCGAGGCAGATCATCGACCCACCGCCTTTTCTTAAAAACATGCACTAATGAGCTATGAGGGCCTCCCGACGCGCTAACGAATGTGAGAGAAGGTGTCCTATCCCCCCCTCCCATACGTACGTCAGCCCACTGTGGTGTATCTTTATATTTGCCCTGCAGGGACGAATCGCCACCACCCCCGCACACACACATACAGCGCGCCACAACACCGCCTGACTTATCAGACACCGGGGAAGGGGGGGGGGGGGTGGCAGGGGCACAGTCCTTTGCGTGTCCAGTGGCCACTCTTCTCAACACCCATCCCCCAGCAGATACAACGGGCCCACAAGGCGGGCCCACAACCCCCCCCCCCCCTACACAGTATCCTCTCACCCCTAACTCCTCCCCTCCCCCCCCCCTCTCCCCTCGAGAGAGGTGCACATACACTCCACTCAGAACAAGTATAACCAAAAAGAATAATACTCCCTCCCACACCCCCCCCCCTCTCCCCCGCGCGCGCGCGCGCGCCGTGCAGTCTGTCCCCATTTCGTTTCTCGTCTGTCGGGTCGGCCACATTGGGCGGTGTGTGCCATACTCTTGTTTCCGCTTTGGTGGGTGAAGCGCTCTCCACCCCGCCCCGCCCCGTTGATTGACCTTTAGTATTCCAAATATTCGCCACACACACATACCCACACCTACCCCTTTCACCCCCCGCTTCGCCCCCCCCGCCTCCTGCACATTGTTGTCTGGAGAGTGCCTGTGAAGAAGCAATGCCGTCGCTGTGGCCGATCGGCGTTGGCGTGTCGTTGATCGGGACTTTCTCCTCCGGGCTGGGGGACAACCTCGTGCGCCTGTCGTACCACCAGATCGAACACCTCCCGGAAGACGAACGGCCGCCGGTGTACCACCTCCCGTATTGGGTTTTGGGGTGGTGCCTCACCATTGTGATTGACACAGGGTGCAATGCTCTGGCCTTGGCCCTGGCACCGCTTGCTCTGATCATCCCGCTTGGGGCGATGCACATCCTGTGGGGGTCTGTGTTCGCGCACTTGATCAACCACGAGCACATGGGGGTGCGGGATATGATCGGGGCGCTGACCATTGTAATCGGATGCGTGCTTGTGCTGTGTTCTGCCCCGCGTGACTCTTCAGACCGCACGTTTGATGAAACCCTCCATCTGCTGGAGTCAAATGCGTTTATCTGCGGCCAGTCTGTCGCTGCTCTGTTAGTGATAGTGTGCGTTTACATCTGTGCGTTCGTTCATGTTGAGTCGCTGCGGACTGTTGCTGCTCCAGCACTGTCAGGCGTGCTTGGTTCCAGCAGCAACCTGATGCTGAAGATGTCTGAGTCGCTGGCGGAGGAGGATGTCAGGAAATGGCAGTTCTTCGCTGTCGCAGCTGCCACAGTGTTCCTGGCGGTCTCGCAGCTCATGTCGCTGAACAACGCCCTGAAGAATGGGGAGGCGTGCACCGTTGTCGCCGTGGCCAATTCGGTGCTGCTTGTCGGAGGTATGCAAATTTTTCTTCTTTTTTTTGAAAAGTTCGTTCTGTCCCCAACTCGGGGGGGGGGGGTGGGAGGACAATTATGTGCCTTTAGTTGCACGGTGGACCTTTCCCTCCCGTTGTGCATTGATCTGCCTTGTACACCATGCAAAAAGGACTAACATTGCGAGAAGGTGCTGGGAGACTTGCTTTTCCATTCACTCTCGACGATCAAACCCTTTCCCTTCATCCTTGCCATCGTATACACCAGGTGTTCCCACCTCGTTTGTCCATTGTCTCACGGTGCCCCGGGCGACTTGGGTATCCTCGTGAGTCACCAGGTTACATCTCATTTCCCACGGTTTTTTTGCTTCTCTCCAACAGGGTCTGTGCAGGGTCTGGTGGTGTTCCGCCCACCCGAGCCCCCCAGCAAGGTTGAGCTGATTATGCTGGTGTCCGGTATCGTCGTCGTGTGTCTTGGCATTGCAATGCTCAGCCAGCGCAAGCACGACGAGCTGGAGGAGTTGCCAGAGGCGGATGAGGAGGTTGGATGCGACTCACCCAACCAACGACTCTCCGATACGCAGAGCCCCACGAACTACCAGACCATATGTTCCTCTGATGCCATCAACGGCGACGAGTGAGTTCTGGGGTGATAGAGGGTGATAGATAATCTGCTGGAAAAAAGATCACACCCGAGCGACCCTCCCCTGGGCTGTGGAAGTGTATGTGTGCGTGTGTTGGGGGTGGGCGGTTTTGCGACCGTACCTCCCCCCCCCTCCCCCCGCCCCCCCGGCGAGCCTGCAGACCAAACAACACAAGCGCTTCGTTTTTGCTTCGGCAAAATCATCCGGCAGAACCGCCGCGGAAAAAGGTCCCACTGTGACGCGGTCTGAGCCGTGTCGGCAGGCCCAGCCTGGTGTGGCTGCCGTAGCCATCACCGACTCGCAGAGCGCACTGAATGCACTGCTGAGCGGCCCCCAGCGAGCGAGGGGGTCCACCGAATGGGACATCTGGCAGAGGCTGCGCAAGCTCGCCCAAACATACGATGTCACCACCCACCTCCGCTACATCCCGTCGCATGTTGGGGTGGTAGGGAACGAACTTGCTGACAAGCAGGCGCAGATCGGTGCGTTCAAGCCCCAGATGGAGCCGATCAGCCTCGCGTCGGCCCGTGTCACCCTCCGCCGACACATATACAGCGGGACCACGTTGCCCCGCACAGACAGCGTGTACGCGTATCGGTCAGGAATCGGGGAGACGCGACTGCAGCGCCCTGACCTCCGCATGGAGGGCCTTACCCGCTTAGGGGAAACCACCATCCGCCGCCTCCGGGCCGACCACCACCGCCTGGTGTACGACCACGACGTCCCGGGCAGCGCACAACCACCGTGCAAACCCTGCCTGAAGCTTGCGCCGGACAGCCCCCCGCCTGGGGTCTCGCTGAAGCACCTATTCTTCGGCTGTCCCGCGACAGCGTCAGCCCGACACCACCTCACAGCCACAAGCGTGCACAACCTGCTGCTGCACAACTGCAAGGGGGCCCTACGCTACCTGGCTGAGGCAGGGGTGACGGAGCACAGCGAGAAGGACTACCTGATCTCGTGAAACCTGCAAAAATCAACAGCGGTCAAGGGCTTCGGCCTGACACCCCAGCACCCCCCCCCCCCACCCCCAGACCCACGTCACTTTCCACGGGCCGCCAGGCGCGTCAGCGTCGGCGACCGCCCGCCCCCAGTCTGAGAGGCAGCAGCCACGACTCGGCAGGAGGCGGGCACAACAAAAAAAGGGAGAGTCGTCACTGTGCATATCAGCACGGTCCCGCCCTCTGAGCCAGACTAACCCGCCCATAAAGGAAAAGAGGAAGAGGCGACGTAAGGCAATGCCTCCGTGCGGCAAGGAGAACACGAAACAGCGTCCCCCCTCACCGGGGGACGCGACGAGCACGGCCAAAAATCGTTCAAAATCGTTCAATAACTCTAGTTATTGGCAAACGAGGTCGTACCGTATTTTGATTTTAAACCACCCAAAGGGGGCCCTCGCTACCAGGTGTGACTGAGTGAGAAGAAGTGAGCCACGGCCTACTTCCCCTCGCTGACTGGCGAGCTGTGACTGGTAGCGAGGGCCCCCAAATATCTGTTATTGCCAAGCCCCATGCAACGCGTGAGGTGTGTTGTGTGTGTGTGTTTCTGGAGTGACCCATTCCCAGGCCATGTCACTTTGGATGCGCCGTGTTGCGGTTTTCGAGTGCCTTTTCGCGACAGAGGGAGGGCCGGGGGTGGGGGTGGGGGGGGGGCTTTTGGACAAACCAGCCGGTGTATTTCGGTAGTGCGAAACTGCCTCGTGGACCCCCCCCCCCCCGAAGAATATGAGGGCTCAAAGGGCTGTTCGAAAAAACTGCCACACCAAACCCGCCTCTTCGAATACACAACAACTAATGTGCACGCCACTGCCTGGTTGTCCTGCATGCTGCGGTTTCTACCGAAAGAGGACTCTCCTTTGCCGGTGCAGTGCCTCTCTCAAAGGCACTCCTTGGCCTCGCACGTCGGCATGGTTGTGGATACTTTCTGTCAATCTGTGCCGATTCTGGGTGTCGGATGCCATCAGGATCACCCTTTCTGGGGTCGTCGGGGACTCGTCGTGAGGGGTTCTGTGGAGGGGGGGTGTCCAGTGGGGAAGCTCACCGGTACAAATGCAGGTTTTGTCTGTGTATGTACGAACACCCATACACAGCAAGGAAGATGGGTTTCGACGGGCCATAATATTATTGGTGCCCCTGATTTACCCCTTTTTCACTACGCACAAACTACGCAATCTGGGGGGGGGGGGTCTCGCTTTTTGGTCCCCCCCCAGTTTTTTTTGGTCCCCCTTTCTGTGTGGCTACTGAGACAGGACTGGAGGCACTGCGCTGACCGAGCAAAAAATTATTGCCAGAACTCACTATACACCGTACGAAAGAACGCACGACATGTGGGGCGGGACTCCAGAAACACCTGGGCAAGGTTGCCCCATGCCCAGAAACACCTGAGAAGGAAGTGAGTTCCAGGAGCCGCGTAGAACACCCTCGAGATTGTGAATGATGATACGATCACAGCCTTCAGGGCGCTGCGAGGTGCCACCCTGAAGGTGGCCCTTGACATCAAGGAGAGCGTCGGCCGAGGGGTCGACGAAAAGCTGAAGAAGGCGCTACTGGCACTGGATCCCGCGGGGTATACGGAGGTCACCGCCACACAGGCAACCTCCGCTGACAACGTCCAGGAGACGTTATCCGAGGGGATCACAACGGCACTAGAGATCTGTGTCACGGGATCCAGGCGCCCACTCTCCCTCGACGGTCTGGGGATTGTTGTTGGGTATGGTGTCGTTTCCTGCAGCTGCAAAAAAGCGTAGCAACTGTGCTTCCTTCTTCCTTAATGATGCGTTGACGCTTCCACCCGGAGGAGCTGAAGCAGGCACCGCTTAATGATGCGTTGATGCTTCCACCCGACGAGCTGAAGCAGGCACCGCGCCAAAGGGCACCCCCAAAGAGACCTGCAAAGACTGCGTCGAAACCCGCACCGAAGGCTGCCAGCGCTGCAGCACCTGAAGAACCTGCAGCACCTGCAGCACCTGAAGCGCCTGCACCCTCACTGACCCCGGAACAGCAAGAACTCCTTGAGTTTGGGGTCCCGGCATAGAGACAGAGAATGGCTGAGTAAATCAAAAAATGAGACCCCCCCCCTTTTCACTACGCACAAACTACGCAATATGGGGTCGTCAGGGGCACCAAATTTAATAATTATGACTTTTTTTTTCCGGAAACCACTGCCACCTTGCGGTGTGCATGCAGCGGCATCCACACGGCCGTGCATCACTCAAGGGCAAGAGTGTCAGTTGGTGTGTTATAGAAGCCCCGTCATCATGTTCCCAGCTTTCGCGCAACTATTTGCACTGTAATCCCCGAAGAACCCCTGCCTGGGTTGAGGGCGACTTGCCCCCATACCCCGTGAGTACAGCGCCTTCTGGCAACAGTGCGCACGTCACTTCATCGTACGGCAGGCTGGATGTCTCCATGCCAACCTAATCATACATGTGAACGGCCTGTGTGGGCCGTCTCCCACCCACACACTGCTCTGAAAAAAAGGAGATCGCAGCATGCCGCCTGTCGTAAACAGGTGTGCTTCCGGTGTTTGCCGCCGTTTCCCCACACCCCCCGCACATATCTGTCCGAAGTTTCAAGTCCGTTATGTCCTGTTGTGTTGTGCACCTCTGTTAGGAACAGCCAGCCCATTCAGGGTTCCTGATGAAGAAGAGAGGGAGGGGGGGGGGGTCGTATGTGTGCGGAGGTGTTGTTGCAGCGAACAGCTGGACCCGAACCCAGAAACCACCCCATTGAGAGGTCCCCAGCAAAAGCAGCTCACGGTGCTGGCGCGAGATGAAGTCTGTCGCATTGTTCTGCTGGCTGGGCCTGTCCTGGGACAACCCACCTGCCAACTGAGGTCAGGTGACTGTCCCATTTTTCCGCTTTTTTGGCGTCACTTACTGTCACTTACGGTCACTTAGCTTCACTTACAGTCACCGCACTGTTACTTACAGTCACAGAGCGACACTTAGCGTCACTTAGGTCACTTAGCGTCACTTAGTGTCACTCACAGTCACTCAGGTAGTGGTTGGTTTTCTCATGTTCTGAGCTGCTCAAGCCCCGTAATGGCAGAAAACCGATGATCATGGTCATTTGACCTAAAACAAGCTGCCTTTTTGGCGTCGCCCAGCACTCGCACCACCCTCGACCACACTCGCCCACCTTCGCCCACCCTCGCTCAGCCTCGCCCAAGTTGGCTTGTTTTCTGGTGAGGTTTGTAGTGGATTTGGGCATTCCGCCCTCTTATGTCCCACCACTTCCTCCTGGACCAGCCACAGCCAATCCAACCAATCGAAGTATACCCATCGAGCCCACCAAACCGCGGCAGCACTGGGTCTGGAGGCAGACGTCGCAACGTTGACGCAACACAACCCTGTAGGTAGCGGTTTACTGCAGGATTTGGGCCCATATGGTGACCCCCAGTCAGTGGTGGAGACAGGCACCCCATGGTCAGAATGACCCCACCATGATCCGCACAGATCCCGAACGTTCAAAAGAACGGGGTTTTGGGAAATCCGTGAGGGGTCCCACTGGGTGGGTGGGGTGGGTCGGTGAGCTGCCTCCTCGTCACTTTTTACCTGCAAAAGTGCCTGAACCAGACCCATACTTCATGGGTGAAGTTTGGCACCTACACCACCACAATGACCCCACTGCGATCCACACAGATTCCGAGAAGTGCAATGGAAGGGGAAAATTATGAGCGAGCGGCGAGCCTACCGCGGGAACCCATTGGGACAACAGCCCACCACCCGCCCGCCCTCGCCCTTGCCCGCCCTCGCCCACCGTCGGTCACCGTCGCCCGCCCTCGTGCGCCCTCGCCCACGTCCGCACACGCTCGCCCACCCTCGCCTACTCTTGCCCAGCCTCGCCCAGAGGCGGCTTGTTTTAGGTCAGTCAATGGGAATTTCTAGGGCTGATCGTGAATGCATAGAGAGAGCTGAGAAGAGGGCAGAGCTGTGACTGAAATCAAGTCGCCTCTATCTTCTTGCCCACCCTCGATACTCCCATAGAACTCCCATCACAACGGGACATAGCATTTGGGGTGGAATCAAACGGCGTGCAAGGAGGCCCTCGCTGTCAGGTGTGACTGAGTGAGAAGAAGTGAGCCACGGCCCACTTCCCCTCACTGACTGACGAGCTGGTATAGGAAACATTGCTTGGAGTGTTGATAATGGATGGTATGTGGATGAGCATATCAAAACAATTGACTGACGAGCTGTGATTGGAGGGTTTACAGTCCACGTGGGTGCACCCACACTGACTATCTGGCGACACCGCAGTCCCTGGAAGGGCAAGAGTGGGCTGTGTGGGCTCGATCGTAGTGGGGTCATTTTCAGTAGTTCACATGCAAGTATTATACTTGTATTTTTACTTGATATACATGTATTTTACATGTATATTTCAGGCATATACATGTATTATACATGTATAATAGTTGACATGCAAGTATTATACATGTATAATACATGTATATACTTGTAGTTATACATGTAAAATTTACAAGATCCCACCGTGCCAGGGAGCAGTGCTATTCCGGACTATCAACCCAATGACCCACCGAATGTGGTCGGGTGCTTGACATGTCATGGACGATATGTCAGCCTGAGAACATATGTTCACTACCGTGGCCTCCGGCGGCCGGGGGGCTCCGCCCCCCAGACCCTCTGAAGGCGGTCTGCTGGCTCCTGGATGTCATGAACCGCCCGTGGTACGATAGACACGGATGATCCACTAGCCGAGCGCTCACGTTCGCGCGCGAAGCGCGCGAATTTTTTTTGCCCCCTTTACCAGGTAGGGCAGCTGCCCTACCTATTAAAGTTTTGGGCACGAGCCCAGCGAGATCACTGATAGGGGTGTCCTTTGCACAGAGCAGGGCGACCTCAGGACCTGGGCTCGCCGACCCGGGCTTCCCCTCCCGGTGTCCTCGCCCTCGAAGGCAACAAAACGCAACAAAAGGGAGGGTGTGTTGTGTCGGCATGAGGTGGTTGCACAGGGCCTGCATCCTTGTCCAGCACGTACCAGCGACGGGTGGGGCAGCAGGATAGTGGCACCCTGGTATCAACCCCGCACGTTAAACCCGTGCAGCCAGTGGTTACGCTCCACATGCGGAATGCGGATTTCCGAAATCCGTACGTACAGTTTCCACATGCGGATTTCCGCATGTGCCTGGGTAATTTTCCCCGCCTCCCCCTCCGAGCGTCAACCAAGCGTCAACCCATTTACACTGGGGTGACGCTAACCTAGCGTTACACCGGGTTGATGGTCGACGTCGATGAGAGGTTTTGCAGGAACAGATGCTCACTACCGTGGCCTCCGGCGGCTGGGGGGCTCCGACCCCAGACCCCCCTGTATGTAGTGTGCGTCTCGTACTCCGATCTCATATGGTCAGGGAATCCAACCACTCCAGTAACCTCAGGAGGACGCAGCCAATTCACACAGAATCTGTACGACCACAATGAACAGATGTTCACTACCGTGGCCTCCGGCGGCTGGGGGGCTCCGCCCCCCAGACCCCCCATGTAGCGTGTGCCCGTCGAGTGACCAAGCCCTGGGTGGGTGGCCGTCCGCAATAATTTTCAACTGAAAAACGGCACGTGCGGTTTTCCGTATGTAATTATTTTTGCGTTTTCAAAACTGCGTAACCACTGCGTGCAGCCAGTCGTCCTGTAAACGCACGTGCGCATGGGGCCCGGCCTACGTGTGGGGTGCTGATCACCTTCCGTCGAGCAGAGCTGATATTTCGGTGCTGGTGCTCCTTCGGTAGTAGTAGCTCCACCCTGGACCACGAAACTACCCCCCCACAGGGAGGTTCCAATGTAAAGCGTCTCCCACCGCCCAACTCCACCAATCCCGCCCAACACCGGCAAAATCAGGTGAGTGGTGTATAGAGTTGTATGTACACCTGGGTTGGCTTGGGTTGGGTTGTGGGCTGCGTACAGGAAGGAAATAATCTTGGCACCCCAGGCCATTTTTCACTACCCCAGAACTACCTTCAAACTACCTTTTTTTAGCATTTTTTAGGGTTCAGCCACACCACTGAAAAGTTGTCTACCATGCAAATACAAGGGTATATACTCTTGTATTTGCATACTAGAAATGTGGCCTCCGGGTGGGCCCTCATGGGGCAGCGGCGCCGAATAGACGAGCGTCCTCTTGGCCTTTCCCACCCCGAGGCGACTCCCACCCGACCGTGACGACTCCAGACAGGAGGCCCACTGGCCTGGGGGAGGTCATTGGAAGCACAAACTATAATGAAACCCCCACAAAAGTTCTCCAAAAGTCTAGTATGCAAATACAAGAGTATACTCTTATATTTGCTCGGTGAACTTTTTAAAATTGCGATTTCTGGAGTACTCCCAGTAACGTCACTTACTGTCACTTACCAACACTTACGGTCTCTTACTGTCACTTACTGTCACTTAGCGTCACAGGAGCTGACCTCATTTGGCCTATGAAAAGGGTTCTTGAAGATCATTTAGGAGGCCACGGAAAATCTCGGGGGGGGGGTCATTGACCCCCCCCGACCCCCTGCAAACCCTTTAAAGCCCCCTGGCATTTGTAATATTTAGAATTGGCCGGAACCCGAAAATGGGCACTATTAGCCGGATGGCTGTCTTCGCTGGTCGTTTTTCTTCGTCAGTTTACAGCTAATTCAACAGGAAATGCACCAAAATGCACTGACGACCACCCTGTAGCGAAGACCCCCTTTGTCTGTGTTTCTATCGCACACCACATCATCATATCACATGACGCAGATTATCCTGCACACCAGAAGACACCACCTCGCAAAGATGCTTGCTCTCCGTGTTGCTGCGCGCCAGGTGTGCGGTGCCGGTGCGGTGCTGCGTGCCGGTGCTGGTGTGGGTGCTGTGCAGGTGCGCAGCAAGGTGACGAAGGCAGCGGGTAAGAAGAAGTCGGCTGTGAAGAAGCCGGTGGCCAAGAAGCCGGTCGCGAAGAAGTCGGTCAAGAAGGTGGCGGCGAAGAAGACGGTCGCGAAGAAGGCTGTGGCGAAGAAGACCGTGAAGAAGGTGGTCGCCAAGGCCACGGCCGTTGCTGCCAAGAAGGCACAGGCTGTGAAGAAGGCACTGCGCAAGGCAGCTGTGGCCAAGAAGGCGGCTGCCCTGAAGCAGAAGAAGGCGGCTGCCCTGAAGCAGAAGAAGGCTGCTGCCAAGGCGAGGCTGGTTGTCACCAAGCAGCGCAAGGTCAAGGCTGTTGCTGCCAAGAAGGCGAAGGCTGCTGCCCTGAAGCTGAAGAAGCAGAAGGCCAACGCTGTTAAGACGGCGAAGGCTGTTGCCCTGAAGCTGAGGAAGCAGAAGGACAAGGTGACGGCGAAGAATAAGGCGGCGGCTGCGAAGGCGAAGGTGGCTGCCCTGAAGCGGAAGAAGTCCATTCAAACTGCTGCCATCAAGCAGCGCAAGGTCAAGGCTGCTGCTGTCAAGAAGGCGAAGGCTGCTGCCCTGAAGCTGAAGAAGCAGAAGGTGGTGGCGAAGAAGAAGGCGAAGGCGGCGAGGGAGCAGGCCAAGAAGGATGTCGTGAAGGCGAAGATGCAGGTGGTATGATTCTGTCGGTGCTTTGGTGGGTTGTGTTGCCTGGAATGGGGGTCGGAAACCCGGGGGTCGGAATCGAGGGGTCGGATATGGGGGTCAGAGGGGGTCGGCCCCCTCCCGACCCCCCATTGTTCTCGGGTCAGAATACAGGGGGTCGGAGGGGTCGGAAGGGGTCAGAATACAGGAGGTCGGAGGGGTCGGAAGGGGTCAGAAAATGGGGGTCTGAAACTTGGGGGTCAGAACTTTTGCACTATTTCTCAGGGGTCGGAAAATGGAAAATGGGGGGTTGCAAACTCGGGGGTCGGGGTATGAGGGGTCGGCCCCCCTCCCGACCCCCTCCGACCCCCCCACACAGGGTTTGCAAAGCCCTGTCCTTTTTGGGGTGAAACAGGAGACCCTCAGGCACCAAAAATCCGGGGAACCAATATTCAGAGGTATTCGTATTGCAATTTGGGTTAGCGTGCTGGCATCGCAGCCTGGTCCCGAGGGACCATACCGTGAGTAACCGGGCCCGCTATCCTACTCTTGCTCTACGTGACACCACACGGTTTCGCTCTCCTCCTCGTTGCGCTGTAAAGGAGGGGGGACACACACACACTGGAAGCCGGAGATTGCGCCTGCTGATACTGAGGCGCAATCTTCGCGACGACGCGTTGAAAAGAGCGCGGAATAGCCGCCGAACGAAAGATGGTGGGAGAGGGGATGCAGCGGGTGCGCTTCGGAACCGCACGCAACACCTGCTTCCGGAGGAGACGAGAACGAGAAGGACGGACAGCACGTGTCTTGCGCTCCAAGAAGCGCAAGGCCTGTGAGGCCCGTGGGAAAGGGGAGGGCACGCCTGATCTAGCTGTGCTGATGATAGTGCGGGAGGAAGGAAAATCTGCTCTGTTGTTGTGAAACGAGCATCGCTCCAGGGCAGATTCGTCTGCCTCCCGCATGTGCGCTACACGTTTCTGCGCGCGGGGAACCGAGGATTCAGAAGGGGAGGAAGGGGAGAAAGGAAGGCGGCGCCCCACGTAAGGGCTCGGCGACGTGCTCTCGGGGGAGAGCGTGTCGCTCCCCTGGTGAGACGGCGTTTCTGCCTGCAATACATAATCGGGAAGAGGGGGGGTTGCAGAGTCTAACGGCACGGGGGGCTCCTGACATGGAGAGGGTGATGGGGGTGACAGTGTCTGATGGGGGACTAAGCCTAGTGTCGACGGGCTGAAAGCCCGGCGAGTCATTCATAACAAGGGAAGGTGCAGGGGAGAGAGGAAGGGGGGAGGCAGGTTCTGATGGAG
Source organism: Rhynchopus euleeides (assembly GCA_963210315.1). Classification (NCBI taxonomy): domain Eukaryota; phylum Euglenozoa; class Diplonemea; order Diplonemida; family Diplonemidae; genus Rhynchopus; species Rhynchopus euleeides. Next base: position 510,805 of record OY723315.1, on the reverse strand, counting down.
GCATGACATCCTCGTCAGGCCGAAGGCTTGACGCCGAAACCGGGGACCCAGGGGACACGGGAGGCTGAGGCTCTGCTCTTCTGTTGTGAAAGGAGCGTCGCCCCAGGGTACATTCTTCTGCCTCCTGTATGGGTGCCACTCGCTTCTGCGCGCGCGGTATCGAAGACTCAGAGGGGAGAGAGGGAGAGAAAGGAAACCGGCGCCCCACGTAAGGGCTCTGAAATCCCCGCTGTGAGGCGCTCTCTTGAAGGGTTGGCGAGCCCGTCTGTGGGGTCTGTAGCCCGTCCAGCAGGTTTGTGTGCATCACGAGTTCCGGAGCCGGAGAGGGCGCCGGAGGCGGTGCTGCATCTGCTGGTGGAACGAGGCGAGCATCATTAGGCTGGGAGCCCGGCGATTCATCCGCAACAGCGCAACGTGCTCTGCACCCATCTGACGCAGGGTAGGGGAAGCAGGGGTATTCATTCAAGGGAAGGCGAGAGAACCAGGGAATTCGCGTGGGGTCAACGCAGATGACTCCGCAGAAGAACCCAACTCGCCCTCACTGGGCTGATCATCGGGGCAGTGAAGAGCCAAATGCTCAATCACGCCCGGCCAAAGAAGAAGAAGAGACGCACACATGTCCCACACACACTATCCCAGCCCCCCAGAGGGACGAGCCCTCGTCAGATCGATCTAAACAGGTGGCGGTGCGTTTCACCGCTTCGGCGGCTATTCCGCGCTCTTTTCAACGCGTCGTCGCGAAGATTGCGCCTCAGTATCAGCAGGCGCAATCTCCGGCTCCCAGTGTGTGTGTGTCCCCCCTCCTTTACAGCGCAACGAGGAGGAGAGCGAAACCGTGCGGTGTCACGTAGAGCAAGAGTAGGATAGCGGGCTCGGTTGGTCACGGTATGGTCCCTCGGGACCAGGCTGCGATGCCAGCACGCTAACCCAAATTGCAATACGACTTTTTGGAGATTATCCACCTGATTTGGCCCAAAACGGGTTCCGCCGAACGCCGCCACACCACCGCCCAACTCCGCCAAACTCGGGTCAAAATCAGCTCCAAAGTGGCGGACACTACCTGTTTTGCCTTTGCAGACGGGGGGGGGGAGGTGTTGTACTGAGGGATTTTCGCTCAGAAATGCTGAAAAATGAGCCGCCTCACAATATTGGTGACCCTCCACCATCTTCCCAGCACAACTGGAGAGCCACCCACTCTGCTGCAGTTTGCCGAAGCTAGTACCTGGCGCAATAACCCAGCGCGTTCACTCCATCGATCTGTACAAGAAGCAGCCCAGCCAGTGCACAGCCCAGGCCGAGGGGGGGGTGACGTTCTCTCGGGCTACCCGAGGGAACAGAGAGGTAACAGAGCGGGATATCCGTGGGATGTCCCTCGCTGTTACTCTCGTGTCTTCTGCAGGGTTCCACCTTGGTGTAGGATATCCAACGCGAGAAGTAACATCCCGTAGGTTATCCCATAGGATATCCTACCCAAGTTCTGGGAATCGAATCACCACCTACGGTTTTCACGCCCACGCAGGCTCCATGACAGCACATGGCGGACAACCCAGAATCGAGCGCGGTGGCTCCAGCACATCTCCCGACGGCGTTCCCCCGAGGGGAGCCTCGCCCGGGCGTACTTTGCACAGAGGAGGGGCGACCCGTCTGGGATGTCGACTGCCGCAGTCACGGTGTCGACGACACGCAGCACCTGAGCGGGTTTTGAACCCGGGACCGTCAATTATCAGGCAGGACCTCAGGCCTTGGGGGGGGCGCCGACCCGGGCTTCCCCTCCCGGTGCCCTCGCCTCGAAGGGAGGACGTTTGGTGTGTCGGCATGAGGTGGTGCAGAGGCATCCCTCTGGAGCGACGTGGCTCCTGATGGACACCGTGGTTGAGCAGCACTGGGGGTGAGGGGTGAGGTGATGCCCGGAGCTGACGGCAGGCAGTGCCTACTCAGGACATGCTGGAGGACATGTGAAGTCAGGTTCAAAGGGAGCGATGTTTATGCGGGCTTACAACGCCATGCTCGTCATCCTCGCTGACAATGTGTGCTGGTGGGTGACTCAAGAGGTAGGTATCTCATTCCGCACCAGGTTTCCTTGGGCCAGAAAGCTACCCCCCCATAGGGATGTTCCAATTTAAAGGGTCTCCCACCGCCCAACTCCGTACAACTCCGCCCAACACCGCCCAACACCGCCCAACTCCACCAAACTCCGCCAAACTCAGGGCAAAATCAGGTGGATTATAGGTGAATGACCCAGAATTCCTGGTGAATTCTGGTGAACACACCCTCAATCAGCTGACGAATTCTGGTGAATTTTTGAATTCATCCTGGTGAATTCTGGTGAACTCTGGCCTGGGAGGCACACACCATGCCACCCTACTCACCCACCCAGCGGCACCCTCCCCGACCCCCTCCTCGGGGTTTTCAAAAACCCATTCTTTTGAATGTTTGGAGTTTGTGCGGATCGCAGTGGGGTCATTTTGGCCATGGGGTGCCTATGAACACCCCTTATTGGTGGTCCCCATTCCCTCCTTCCTCAAGGAAATAGTAAGGCGATCCCCTCGGACCCCCTCCCGACCCCTGACCCCTGACCCCCCCGACCCCCTCTTCTCGGGGTCTATGCCCCTACTGGGGGGGGCTAAATAGAAGGGGGTGGCCGAATAGAAGGGGGGGGGTCTGGAAATTCGAAATCCAGAAAATTTTAGGCCGAATACAAGGGGGGGGGGTCTTGTATTCGGCGGTCCGTGATTTTTGGCCAATTTTCAAATTTTCAGCCTGTTTGTCCAGTCATAACAGGCACCCCATGGTCAAAATGACCCCACTGCGATTCGCACGGAATCCAAGCATTCAAAAGAACAGGGTTTTGGGCACCAGTGTGGGGGTCCTCGCAGGTGGCTGACTCCTGGGAATATCCTCCCATTATCAGGAGCCAAACCAGGCCCACATTTCATGTGTGAAACTTGGCACCTCCACCCACAAAATGACCCCACCACGATCCGCACGGATTCCGAATAGTGCAATGGAAGGGGAAATCCCATGACAGTACCTGGACCAGACACATGTTTTCGTTGAAGTTGGTCCCAAGACCCACGAAATGACCCCACCACGATCCGCACAAACTCCAAATAGTCCAAAGAACGGGGTTTTGAAAACTCCGTGTGGGGGGTCGGGAGGGGGGCCGACCACCCACGGGAGCCCTCCAGAACAGAAGAGGACACGAATGATCCTGGCGGCTGACAGCTGCCATGCGCTGCTGCGGAGGAACCGTATCAGCGACTGGCTCAGAATCATGACATTCAGAGGGCCTCATAGACTCCCAGTACAGTACTACTGCGCTTTTGGTGCAGCAATACTGGACGCCTCGGCGAGCTGACGAGGGCCAAACATCGGGGTCAAAAATAGCAGGAAATCCGTAAAAAATGGCCACTGGGGGGTGCCAATGCCCTCTGAGACCACATCCGGAGGTGCGGTATGGGTTTTGTGGGTATCTGGCGGGTGACAGAGGGGAGTAGATGGTTGGAAATGGGCGAAACCCTGAAAAATTCCTAGATCACGTATTTGGGGGGGGGGGGGGGTTATGGTGGCCATATACAAAGACGCCACCAACATGGCCTTCTCCGACCCCAATCGCTTTCTTCTCTTGTCGCTCAACACCGTTCATGGAAGAAAAGCTCGAGTCCACGCCTGTGACGACGAACGGAACCGTGAGTGGCTTTACCGCGGCGTTTTTTTTAGAAGCGTCAACGCATCAAACGAAGTATCAAACAGTAGAGAAAGAGCGGCAGAGTTGAAGTGACACTTTTTGACAAAATTGGAAATAATCGACACCCCCCTATATAACCGGATGGCTGATGTAAACTCTCTGGCCGATTTTTGGACCACGCCAAGAAAAAAGGGAAAAAACTTTGTTGAGGAACATCACTGGCAGCAGCTATAGCTCAAATGATATGCTGACCATCCGTTTCCCTCACACAGGAGCGTGCGAAGAAGGCCAAGATCGCATCGTCTGGCCCTGTGAGTGCCTGGAACCTCTTCGTTAAGAAGCAGACGCAGGGCAGTAAGGCAATCGTGAGCCTGAAGCAGATGAACCAGAAGTACTCGGTATGTGTGGCGTGTGCCTGCAAGGTGTTGCAACATGCTGTCCCTGCACAGAGCCTGCCCGAGAGCGAGAAGCAGGCGCTGCAGGCGGAGGCTGCGAAGAACCTGGCGAAGCGCACCGCCATCCGCCGGTCTTTCAAGGGGCCTGCAACGAAGTACGCCCTGTTCACGAAGCAGCACTTCCCTGCGCTGTACGCTGCTGAGGTGAAGAAGGGTGGCGACCGGAAGGCGGCCTTCAAGACTGCGACGCAGGCTGTGGCGCTGAAGTACAAGAGCCAGTAAGAGTGAGCTGGCAGCTGTTTGTGTGGATCAAATGGTTCGCGGTAGCAGGCAAGGAGTCGCTGCTGTGAACCATTCGATTCGATTCGATTCGATGTTTTGTTGTTCCTGTTATTTGCGGCGTGTGCATGCCACTGTGCTGTGTCTGATTGGCATGCCACACGTGCTGCTCGCACACGTCGCAGCCGCGCTGCACACTACACGTCACGGTGCATGCACTGTGTTGCAGGGTGTGTGTGTGGCACTCTCTCCCTTCCCTGTAGAACTTGCTGTTATTTCCTGTTCCTGCCACGTATCGTGCACCCAGCAGAATGAGGGCTGCACAGTCAAACGAGCGGATCGACCGCGTCTCAAGCAGGATGGTGGGGTGTACGTCGCTGTGTTGTTGCATCGCATTTGCCTCTGTCTGTGTTTCTATCGCACACCACATCATCATATCACATGACGCAGATTATCCTGCACACCAGAAGACACCACCTCGCAAAGATGCTTGCTCTCCGTGTTGCTGCGCGCCAGGTGTGCGGTGCTGGTGCGGTGCTGCGTGCCGGTGCTGGTGTGGGTGCTGTGCAGGTGCGCAGCAAGGTGACGAAGGCAGCGGGTAAGAAGAAGTCGGCTGTGAAGAAGCCGGTGGCCAAGAAGCCGGTCGCGAAGAAGTCGGTCAAGAAGGTGGCGGCGAAGAAGACGGTCGCGAAGAAGGCTGTGGCGAAGCAGGTGGTCGCCAAGGCCAAGGCCGTTGCTGCCAAGAAGGCACAGGCTGTGAAGAAGGCACTGCGCAAGGCAGCTTTGGCCAAGAAGGCGGTTGCCCTGAAGCAGAAGAAGGCTGCTGCCAAGGCGAGGCTGGATGTCAGGACTGCTTCCACCAAGCAGCGCAAGGTCAAGGCTGTTGCTGCCAAGAAGGCGAAGGCTGCTGCCCTGAAGCTGAGGAAGGAGAAGGCCAGCGCTGCTGCCAAGGCGAGGAAGGCTGCCCTGAAGCAGAAGAAGGCTGATGCCAAGGCGAAGCTGGCTGTCCAGATTGCTGCCCTCAAGGAGCGCAAGGCCAAGGCGGCGGCGAAGGTGCGGGCCACGAAGGATGCCGCGAAGGTGAAGGTGCAGGCGGTATGATTCTGTCGGTGTTTTGGGGTTCTTGATAAGGGCGGAAAGGGTTTATTGTTGATTTTTTACGCACACGACCTTCGCGCGGAAAGTGTCATTCAGCTCTGCCAAACGTGCTCTACGCACCACCCCCTTCATCAGGCAAGTGGGTTTGTAAGTGTGTGTGGAAGCGTCAACGCATCAAACGAAGTACCAAGTAGTAGAGGAAGAGCGGCAGAGTTGAAGTGACACTTTCCGCGATAAGGTTTCTGCGAGAGTGGAACACCATCGATTGTTTGCGGACCTGCTTTCGCCGTGTTCCATTCAGTGGTCCCACTTATTATTGGAAATAATCACATGGATGGAGTCCGATCGTCGTTATTCGTGATCTGGATAAAAACGTCGCGATTACGATAATCCACCTGATTTTGCCCGATACCAATCACCGAAAATCTCCAGTTTACGTATTGCAATTTGGGTTAGCGTGCTGGCATCGTAGCCTGGCCCCGAAGGACCATACCGTGAGGAGCCGGGCCCGCTATCCTACTCTTGCTCTACGTGACACCACACGGTTTCGCTCTCCTCCTCGTTGCGCTGTAAAGGAGGGGGGACACACACACACTGGAAGCCGGAGATTGCGCCTGCTGATACTGAGGCGCAATCTTCGCGACGACGCGTTGAAAAGAGCGCGGAATAGCCGCCGAACGAAAGATGGTGGGAGAGGGGATGCAGCGGGTGCGCTTCGGAACCGCACGCAACACCCGCTTCTGGAGGAAACGTGAACGAGAAGGACGGACAGCACGTGTCTTGCGCTCCAAGAAGCGCAAGGCTTGTGAGGCCCGTGGGAAAGGGGAAGGCACGCCTGATCTAGCTGTGCTGATGATCGTGCGGGAGGAAGGAAAACCTGCTCTGTTGTTATGAAACGAGCATCGCTCCAGGGCAGATTCGTCTGCCTCCCGCATGTGCGCTACACGTTTCTGCGCGCGGGGAACCGAGGACTCAGAAGGGGAGGAAGGGGAGAAAGGAAGTCGACGCCCCACGCAAGGGCTCGGCGACGTGCACTCGTGGGAGAGCGTGTCGCTCCCCTGGTGAGACGGCGTTTCTGCCTGCCAGTCGGGAAGAGAGGGGGTTGCAGGGTCTAAAGGCACTAGGGGCTCCTGACATGGAGAGGGTGGTGGGGGTGACACAGTGTCTGATGGGGGACTAAGCCGAGTGTCGACGGGCTGAAAGCCCGGCGAGTCATCCACAACAAGGGAAGGTGCAGGCGAGAGAGGAAGGGGGGAAGCAAGTTCTGATGGGGGCATGATACTATCCTCGTCAGGCCGAAGGCTTGACGCTGAAATCGGTGAACCAGGGGACACGGGGGGTTGAGGTTCTACTCTTCTCTTGTTAAAGGAGCGTTGCCCCAGGGCAGATGCGCCTGTCTCCTGTATGGGTGCTACCCGCTTCTGCGCGCGGGGTACCGAGGACTCAGAGGGGAGAGAGGGAGAGAAAGGAAGGCGGCGCCCCACGTAAGGGCTCGGAGATCTCCGTTGCGTGGCGCTCTCTGGGAGGGGCGGCGAGCCCGTCTGCGGGGTCTGTAGCCCGTCCAGCAGGTCTGTGTGCAGCACGAGCTCCGGAGCCGGAGAGGGCGCCGGAAGCGGTGCTGTGTCTGCTGGTGGAGCGAGACGAGCATCATCAGGCTGGGAGCCCGACGATTCATCCGCATCAAGCGTAACGTGCTCCGCATCCATCTGACGTGGGGTGGGGGAAGCAGGGGTATTCATTCGAGGGGAAGGCGAGAAAAGAAAACCAGGAAATTCGCGTGGGGTCAGCGCAGATGACTCCGCAGAAGAACCCAACTCGCCCTCACTGGGCTGATCGTCGGGGCAGTGAAGAGCCAAATGCTCAATCACGCCCGGCCAAAGAAGAAGAAGAGACGCACACATGTCCCACTCTGGCTGTCGCACACACACTATCCCAGCCCCCCAGAGGGACGGGCCCTCGTCAGAGTGATCTAAACAAATGGCGGTGCGTTTCACGGCATCCTGCCCCATCGAGTCCTCGTCGGAGGCGTCCAGAACGATGGCGGTGCGTTTTACCGCAGCCGCAGCCGTCGTGTCGCTATCCATCACAGACGAGGGAGGGACTTCCTCGCTGGTGGAGCCCGCATCATCAGCGTCGTCTCCATCATGCTCAGTGGCACCAGAGCTGCCCTCCTCTCCCTCGCTGTCAGAATCGTCATCGCAGCTGCTGCTGTCGTCATCCGTGCTCGCAACTTGGTCGACCCTGGGGGCGCGCCCATGGTGGCCGGCCGCGCAGCATGTCTTCACATTGGCGCAGGTGCCGCACCGCGTCATGTGGTGTGTCTCACAGCACATCACCTTCAGGCCGTCCGCGTGGTGGTGGTGGACGCGGCAACACGCAGCTATCGTCAGTGCGTAATTCCGCTTGGCGGTATCGCACTCGTCGCATTTCGGTTTCGAATGCGCGTTGCACACTTTCCGGGGGCCCAGAGACGTGCTCGCGAGCGACCGCGGCACTGGTACAGGTATAGCGCTGCGCGGCGGGGGCGGGCGTGGCCCATCCCATTGTGAGGCTCGCGTGGTCCGGGGGATCCCAGTGTAGTCTGGGAACACGTTTGTTCCCCACCTCACGATATTGCCGTCTGCATCGACGCCTGCGGCCGCACATGCCTGTTCTGCACTCGCCTCTAACGCCGTGATCGTCTCTGCCCCACCTGCGAACACGGGCCGAGGTGTCATCCCGCCCCAGACCTCTCCAGCGCCTACCGAGCAGAGGGAGCCGACCCGGTCCTCGCGTCGCGCAGGCCACAGGGTAGGAAGGCTTAGCTGGTCGCATAGCCTCGTCAGGCAGCCCATCATCGTCCAGAGGAGGTTGCCACGCTCGGCCATCGCGGGGTTGGAGGTTCGTGCCGAGCGCTCCGAGGGCTGTAACGCCTTCCCTGTGAAGACCTCGAAGTCAAGGGCGAGCTCGATGTTCGACACCGTGCCTTGCTTCGTCCATTGGAGCGCTGCGAGCCACGCAAGTATCGCCCTGAGAGACGCAGCGCTATACGGCCACAGCCGCGCTGCTGGCTTCTCTGGGATACTGGATACGTCGAAGTCAAAAGTCTCTGCTGGCCAGGAGAGAGCAGCCGTCCAGGGGTGCACGAGGGGTCCAGAGCGCCGCATCTTCGCCTCGAGCTCCCACCGCTTCAGCACGATGCGCCCCATCAGCGTGTGCAGCAAGGTCTCGTCTACCTGGAATCCCTCTGGCACCACGCCGTATCTCGCAAGGCACGGGGGCCACTCTGAGCGGTCCAGCTGCAGCAGGGGTTCGAACTGAGGTTGAGACCTGACGGAGTCAAACGCACTGCATGCCCACCAAAGGTGATCAGGCGTGTCACTGTCCGCACCATCGCAGTGTACACACAGCTTGGGGTCCCGCACGTCTGCCTCTTCCGCCGCCGGATTGGACACGATATCCCAGTCGAAGGAATCCTGAGAACCAAGAAGATCGGCGTCTTCCTGCTCCTCGTCCTCCTCCTCTTCGTACTCGCACTCCTCCTCTTCCTCAGCTTCTTCATCCTCTTCGTTTACCACCACCAAACTCCACCCAACTCCGCCAAACTCCACCAAACTCGGGCCAAAATCAGCTACAAAATGGAGGTCACTACCATACTCCCAGCCCCAGGAAGGGTAAGATGAGCCTGTGGGGTTGGTCAGGGGCTGGTTTTCGTCTTGGGAAAGGTCCTATTGGGAAGAATATCCGATTTGCTTGACCGCACGACGCCGTTGGGTGAAGGAGAAGTCGTACGGTACACTTCCTGTTCCTGGACAGACCGGGGTTCGATCCGTACTACAGGCCAACTGCCCCCCTAAAACAGGGAGGAAGATAGCACTTGCACACCCGGACATTACTTGCACTGCATTCCTCCCCGGTTCCAGGCACATTATTGCACTGCGTGCAAGTCAGGGACCTGGAGTGCAAGTACATAGTGGACTCCAACTCCCCTAGCCCGCTAGCGGGAGTCTGGGTACGGGAGTCTGAGACGCGAATGCGTGTCCTAGTCACACAGGCAATGCGAATCGCATTCTCGCATGCGAGAATGGGTAGACAGGTAGTTGGTCAATGAAACTGTCTCCTTCACTATATTCGACTCGCACCCAGCATCACACATTCAATTCTCCAAGTAGTCTGCCTGAAGGCAGCTGGAGGCAGTTTGGGTGGTGTAGCCGTCATGCGGCGTGTTCAAGTCTGTCCACATATTGACACGGAGGAGGTTCTCAGGGTATTTTGAGGGTTTCTCCCCTCGACGGGGGGGCCAGGGGTGCAATTTTTACTGTTTTCCACGAGGATGTTGTCGGGAGGAGTTCAAGGCCTACCTGATCCTGAGTGCGGCACACCTTGTTGCCGACACCCCCTTGGCCTTCTGGAAGAAAGCCAAGGCAGCCCTCCTCCCCGCCTTTGGCCGTACGTGGTGGAGTGTCTGCAGACCTGGCTGAGTATGACGAACGTGGACTGCATCTTCAGCATCGCCACCGCGGAGAAGAAAGACGAGCACGCGTATCGCCAGATGAGTACACCGTCAAGTTGTGCCTGAGGCAGGCAGGTGGTGTGCTAAGGTTTACGGGTGGTGGATACCCCCGAGAATGCGACTCGCATTGCCTGTGTCGCGAGATGGCCGCCCGTAGTCCGGCTCAAATTTCAGCGGCCGGACAGGATTTCCAGCCATTTTGGGCGGAGGCCATCCCTTCCCAAAGTCGCATGAAGCTGAATGGCTGAAGTACCTCGCTGTGCCCAGTTCCCCTGCTGCAGCCAGGTAGCGAGCTGCCTCCTTGTCGCGGTGCAGCAACAGTTCGTTGGTGGCGGTGAGGGGGTTCCGGCTTGGGCCGTGGCGAAAGAGATGCTTCAGGGAGACCCTCGATGAGGCGTGGCCCGGTGTTGCAGGCAGGGTACACGTACTGGTCTGTGTCCGGCTGCTGTGGTCATCGACAAGGCTGTGTGGTCTGTCCGAAGGAGGTGTATGGTGGTCTCCCTCAGGTGGATCATCTGTGGATAAGGCCTTCGCGTCTCTCCGATCCTGCATGGGCTCAGATCTCCAGATGATCATCACCCCTTGCCTTGCTGTAGGTCGGTGGGATGGCTCCCGAGCTCCGCCTTGTAGCTGGCGCAGCGGAGTCGTGCAGGTCAGGCAGGCTCCTTGAGGCCTCCGAGGTGATGTGCGCGCCCCACCCCGTGGTTCCTTGTAGAGTCGCAGACAGGTCCGTGCGCACGGTGGGAGCGTTCGTATCGTCCGTTCCGTGCCAGGTCCTGGAGAATACCTTTTCGGCCGAGTATTGACTCTCTCGGGTTCAAACCCCATTCAAGGTCCTTCGCTACGTCATCACTGGTCGTCATTCAGAGGGGAAGAACGGCGTCCCTCACTTCCTTCACTGCTCACAGGAGCGAAGGCCAAGTCCAACATAAGTGGTAGCCTTGAAGAGAAGGCTCCTGATATCTCCAAGCATTGCGCCGAAGACCACACCTACCCACCAGGTTCTTCCCCGTCAGTCGAACAGTCTTTCTTGTTCATGTTCTGGGCAGGGTGCTCTGCCTCGGTCACCCCGAAGCCTGCTTCAACTAGGCTAGCCCAACATCTTCCCTCAGTGTTCTCACAGGGGTGTCCTCAGTATCTGGGTCCCTACGGCAAGGCAGCGTACCAGGCTTTGCGAACCCGAAACAGGCTGTACTGGTGGTTGCATACCGCCGCAAGCATGACCCTGTTGCTGCGAAGGGTCTCCGCCCTGGAAGGGAGGGTGTGTTGTGTCGGCATGAGGTGGTTGCACAGGCCTGCATCCTTGTCCAGCACGTACCAGCGACGGGTGGGGCAGCAGGATAGTGGCACCCTGGTATCAACCCCGCACGTTAAACCCGTGCAGCCAGTGGTTACGCTCCACATGCGGAATGCAGAATTCCGAAATCCGTACGTACGGTTTCCACATGCGGATTTCCGCATGTGCCTGGGTAATTTTCCCCGCCTCCCCCTCCGAGCGTCAACCAAGCGTCAACCCATTTACACGGCGACGCTAGCCTAGCGTTACACCGGGTTGATGGTCGACGTCGATGAGAGGTTTTGCAGGAACAGATGCTCACTACCGTGGCCTCCGGCGGCTGGGGGGCTCCGCCCCCCAGACCCCCCTGTAGTGTGCGTCTCGTACTCCGATCTCATAAGGTCAGGATCCAACCACTCCAGTAGCCTCAGGAGGACGCAGCCAATTCACACAGAATCTGTACGACCACAATGAACAGATGTTCACTACCGTGGCCTCCGGCGGCTGGGGGGCTCCGCCCCCCAGACCCCCCATGCAGCGTGTGCCCATCTAGTGACCAAGTCCTGGGTGAGTGGCCGTCCGCAATAATTTTCAACTGAAAAAAACGGCACGTGTGGTTTTCCGTATGTAATTGTTTTTGTGTTTCCAAAACTGCGTAACCACTGCGTGCAGCCAGTCGTCCTGTATACGCACGTGCGCATGGGGCCCGGCCTACGTGTGGGGTGCTGATCACCTTCCGTCGAGCAGAGCTGATATTTCGGTGCTGGTGCTCCTTCGGTAGTAGTAGCTCCACCCTGGACCACGAAACTACCCCCCCACAGGGAGGTTCCAATGCAAAGCGTCTCCCACCGCCCAACTCCACCAAACTCCGCCCAACACCGGCAAAATCAGGTGAGTGGTGTTGTATGTACACATGGGTTGGCTTGGGTTGGGTTGGGTTGTGGGCTGCGGGGAAAACGTACAGGAAATAATTTTGACACCCCAGGTGGTGTAGCAGAAAAAAGGGTTTTTGCAAGTTTTCAGCAGAAGAGGATGTGGATGTCCCGCGATTGGAAGGTTGGGCTCAGCACGCTCCTGCAATACATCGCTTGCAACAGAGCGAGGCAGTGAATCGGGCCACTTTAGGTGTGCATGGAAGGAGGCTGTTGTTCTCTGAGGACCACGGCTACGGATGGGTACGCGGTGCGCCTGTGCATGCTGTGAACCAACCAGCGTGGTGTGCACGGTTCGATCAGTTTTCTCAGAGGACCACTCGCCACTTTCTGCTGTATGGCACAGCTTCCTGGTGGCGCCGGGCACAAGCGGGATGACCTGCTCGTGCGCCCATCTTCTGTGGTGCCCACCGACATCAGCAGGGGTGCTAGGTGGTCACCTAACAGCCCCAACTCCCGCCAGCCCAACCACTCGCACTGCAGGCCTTAGTACCCAGTATAACCCTTGTAATTGTCCGCCCCCCGAGGAGGCCCCGAGGCGGACAATTACAAGGGGGAGGGTAGGTACCGGGGTTTTTTGCCACTTTTTGTCAGAATAAGCTTCAGGTATGATTCCCACGATCGTGGGCGATCGTGGCTAATTGGTCGAAGATTTCCCTCCAGTGCCCACCTGTCTCTGCAGTCAACCATGTGATGGACCACAGTTCTTCCGGGTATCGAGCCCTCTCTGCAGGGTCGGCTGTCAAGCAGGCTAACTCCTGAGCCTTGAGGGCTCCGTGGTTGGCCTGGAGCTGTGGAGGACGGCCGGTGGTAGCTGTTTCAACCGGTATTCAACGGTCGATTTTTTCGCCCGCTTTTGGACACAAGGCTCTGGGGGTCTTCGCGACGGGGTGATCGTCAGTGCATTTTGGTGCATTTCCTAAGGAATCTAGGTGGAAACTGACGAAGAATAACGAGGCCTAACGACCAGCGAAGACCCCCCTCTATTTTCAGCTCAATCACACCCCAAGTTTTCCTGAGCTTGGATATCCCTGGATTGATAGCGCTGAACGGCTGAACACCCGAGACAGCCGCTGAAGTTAGAGCCTTGTTGGATGAGGCCATCCCCTTCACAAAGCCGCATCCCACTGGCTGATATTGTATCCGTTCCCCAACCCAGAGGTGATCAAGATTCGGTAGAGCTTGGAGTGGAGAGATACACTGCAAATTTGAGCACCCGCTGAACGCTGAACGGTTACCGTTCCGCCGCTGATATTAGAGCCTTGGTTAGGGTGCCACACCTGAAACTAGTGGCTTGGTTGGCTGTGAGTGGCATCGTCTTCCCCCGCTGCTCCATCGGATTTTGATCTGGTTTGGGCGCAAGGCAATCGGGATTTTCAGCCATTGGATGAGACCCTTCCCGGATCATTCCACCAGCCAATAGTAAGCACAATCCGAATCCCAGGGGTATCCCAGGGTGTCATGGCTGTAATGGCTGAATGGCCCCCCTGGAATTCGAGCCTTGCCGGGAGGGGCGCTGGTAGAAGTATCGGGGATGCTCCTCTGGAGCCGCTCTGGAGGTACTCCGGAGCACACCGGGCACTGGTAGCGCTGTTTGGCGGCTTTGACCGGTGACTGAAAACTACCCTGGTGCCTCTGAAAAGCGGAGCTTTTTCGCAGTGTTACGACATGGAGTGGGGACGTAACCTCTTTTCTGGAAGCCAATGTGTGTCATTTGACGCCTTCATCTTCCAAGAATCAAGGAATTCAGAGGGGGGGGAAGGGGAAAAAGGAAGGCGGCGCCCCACGTCAGGGCTCGGCGACGTGTTCTCGGGGGAGAGCGTGTCGCTCCCCTGGTGAGACGGCGTTTCCAATTCCTAGATCCGAGTTGAGGCTGACCCCTCCCCCCCCCCCCCCCCCCCCTAGGCATAGACCCCGATCAGGCATGTCGCTAAGCGTCGACCGTCGACCCAGTGATTTTGGGTTTCCCCCCCCATAAAAAAGCGTCGACCCAGCGTCGACCCAGTGGACTGGGTTGACGCTTGGTCGAGGCTTGGAGCGTCGACCCAGTGGAACTGGGTTGCCATTCAAGCCTGGACCAAGCGTCAACCCATTTATTACACTGGGTCGACGCTCACCAAGCGTCGACCAAGCGTCAACCCACTTTCACTGGGTCGACGTCGAAGAGAGTATGGGTTTGCAGGAACAGATGCTCACTACCGTGGCCTCCGGCGGCTGGGGGGCTCTGCCCCCCAGACCCCCCATCTCGCGTGCCCGTCTCGTAACCAAGTCCTTGCGCTTTGACGGCCGTGGCATATCAGGGGGCAGCGTCGAAACCATGGTCCCGAAAGCCATTTTTTGGTTTCCTCCGGCACCCGACGGCGCGAGCGGGAGAGGAACCACGGAAGGAACCCAGCGCCTCACACCGTGCCCACCTAGTGGTCCACCGGTGGGAAAATTTGGCAACAACACGAGCGCGCGCGAAGCGCGCGCGAGAAAAATTGACCCCTAGTGTTTTCCCCCCTGATCCCCCCCCCCCAAAACAGGAGCGTCAACCCACCAAATCTCCAAAATCGAAAAGTTAGCGACAGGCCTGGACCCCGATAAGAGGGGGTCGGGGGTCGGGGGGGTCAGGGGTCGGGGGTCGGGAGGGGGTCCGAGGGGGTCGCCTTGAGGAATTTGCCTGAATGGGGACCACCAATAAGGGGTGTTCATAGGCACCCCATGGCCAAAATGACCCCACTGCGATCCGCACAAACTCCAAACATTCAAAAGAACGGGTGTTTGAAAAACCCGAGGAGGGGGTCGGGGAGGGTGCCGCTGGGTGGGTGGGTAGGGTGGCATGGTGTGTGCCTCCCAGGCATCTCCTCCCACGACTATCCCTGGACCAGACCCACATTTCATGAGTGAAGCTTGGTACTTCTATCCACGAAATGACCCAGTAGTCCCAAATATTCAAAAGGACGGGGTTTTGCAAACCCTGTGTGGGGGGGTCGGAGGGGGTCGGGAGGGGGGCCGACCCCTCATACTCCGACCCCCCAAGTTTGCAACCCCCCATTTTCCGACCCCTGAGAAATAGTGCAAAAGTTCCGACCCCCAAGTTTCAGACCCCCATTTTCAGACCCCCTTCCGACCCCTCCGACCCCCCGTATTCCGACCGCCGAGAACAATGGGGGGTCGGGAGGGGGGCCGACCCCCTCTGACCCCCATATCCGACCCCTCGATTCCGACCCCCGGGTTTCCGACCCCCATTCTCGACGAGGACCACCTCTGCATTTCAGGGGTGTTGTGTGGCACCTACACCAACAAAGTGACCCCACTACGATCCGCACGGAGTCCAAACAGTGCAACAGAGGGAGAAACCCGCGTTTCCTCGGGAAAAACCCAGGGTTTTTCCCAGATATTTGGGGCATAGCTTCCGATAAGCGGGGGTCGGGGGTCGGAGGGGGTCGCCTTACTATTTCCTAAGGAATGTGGCCTGGATGGGGACCACCAATAAGGGGTGCTAATAGGCACCCCATGTCAAAAATGACCCCACTGCGATCCGCACAAACTCCAAATATTCAAAAGAACGGGTTTTTGGAAAACCCGAGGAGGGGGTCGGGAGGGTCCCGCTGGGTGGGTGGTGGGGGTGGCCTGGTGTGCCTCCCGGTCACGTCCTCCCATGACAGTACCTGGACCAGACCCATGTTTCGTCGTTGAAGCTTGGTCCCAAGACCCACGAAATGACCCCACTACGATCCGCACAAACTCCGAATAGTCCAAAGAACGGGGTTTTGAAATCCCGTGTGGGGGGTCGGGAGGGGGGTCGGGGGTCGGATTCCGACCACCCCAGATTCCAACCCCTAGTTTCCGACCCCCATCTACGACCCCCGAGAAAAAAACGCGAAAATTCCGACCCGACGAGTTTGACCACAGTTTCAGACCCCCCATCTTCCGGATCCTGACCCCCCCCAAGAATGGGGGGTCGGGATATAGCCCCGACCCCCTCCGACCCCCGAAAAATGGGGGTCGGGGGGTCGGGGGTCGGATTCCGACCCCCGAGGTTCCGACCCCCCTTTTCTCAAGGAACCACATCCGCATTTCTGAGGTGTTCTGTGGCACCTACACCAACAAAGTGACCCCACTACGATCCGCACGGAGCCCAAACAACGCAGGAGAGGGGGGAACCGCGTTGCCTCGGGAAACCCCCGAGATTTTTTGGGAGGGGGGGGTAGTTTTGCTAAGGGGGGGTCGGGGGTCGGAGGGGTCCGGGGGTCGGATTCTTATCGGAAGCTATGATTTGGGGGGGGGGGGTCTTTTATAAGAGGGGGTCGGGGGTCGGGTGGGGTCACGGGGTCGGATTCTTATCGGGGTCTCTGCCCCTAGGCATACAGTGCATCCGAATCGGATCCGATACATTATCGGACGATTATCGGATGATTATCGGACGATTATCGGATCCGATAATCATCCGATAATTTTTTGGGTGGGTTTTTCAATCAGAAAATATTACCAATATTCTGCCTGATCAGGGTCAGTGCTGGCGCGGGGTGGTCGATTCAACCGGAAAAAGTTTTGGGGGCCACCATTCGACCATTCGACCGGCCCCATTCGACCGGGGGCCGAATAGGTGAACCATTCGACCGGGGCAAAAAAAAATATGGGGGGGCACCAAAATCCCGGGGTGGCCCATACTCGACCTCAGGAAGCTGGACACAGTCCAGAAACTGTACCCCACAAGGAACAGGTGTTCACTACCGTGGCCTCCGGCGGCTGGGGGGGCTCCGCCCCCCAGACTCCCCATGTAGACTCTCTTTGCATTCTCTGGACCACCTCGAAGGGTGCACCACGTGCCAAGCATCCAAGCATGGGAACTAGGCTGGAAACTGATTCAGTCATTGAAATAGATGGGGACAGGCAGCCACGGCGCAAGTGTAGGTGCAGCTGTGCTGCATTCTTGAGGGCTCACGCTACGTCAAAAACCACGCCCTCATCCAAACGTGCAAGGGCTGAGCCAAGGCGTCAACCCCTTCGGCCTCGTCAGCGCCCCAGGAACACAGGCCCCGTCATTGGTTTTCGACGACGATGGAGATGATGACCCGTGCCGCGCGCACACCAGCCAACAATGCCCCGGTGCTAGGGACGGGGCCGAGGGGGGTGGTGTGGCAGGCAGGGAAGTGCACGGGACTCGATGGTGGGAGGGCTTGGCGCGCGAAGCGCCCCCCATCCAGATTGGGTGGGCTTGCTGCGTCCAGCTTACTGAGGCTACTGAGGGCCGTCCGGTCTCCATCACCCGATATGACTCCGCATTATCGCGCAGGCACAAGACGAGGTAGTCTCCAGATACATGTCACAGGTCTGGTCCCGAAGCTCCCCAGACCCCCCTGGTGGCCCCCTCCGGAAAGTGTTACAACAATCTCCGTGGCTATTTAGTCAATGCCGGATTTTCGAAAGCCAACGCCCCAGGGACACCTGCAGGACAAGGGCGCCAGTACCGCTGACTACGCGGTGGTCCCGACGGAAGCGCGCGACGCGGTGGTGGAGCGGGGGTCGGTGCAGGACGAGCTCCCTCGGGTGCACCCTCAGTGTGCAAATCAGCTGGCAGCTCTGATGAGCTGCGGCTGCACGACTCCACTAAAACTCAAAAAAATATCAAGCGCGGGGTCTGGGGGGTTTCTCGTGAGGCAGAAATATCGACAAAAAGGGGAAAGAGTGTGTTCTGGTGCCCACAACGCACACGAACACTGATTATCGGATGATTATCGGTTGTCCGATAATATCCGATAATGTCCGATAATGTCCGATAATGCCCGATAATGTCCGATTCGGATCCGATAATTTGGGATTTTCCCCGAAAATCCGATAATGCCCGATAACCGATTCGGATGCACTGTATGCGGCCCCCCCCCCAAGGATGGGAATAATCCAACAACCCTGGAATATAATCCATTTAGTCCATTTAATCCATTTAATCCAGGATTTAATCCAGCATTTAATCCCACTGCAGGTGCTTCCAGGCCCCACCACCAGGTCGGTGCCGGTGGATCGTGGTCAACTTATGGACCTTCTCTGGCTGGAGCCTGTTGCGCCTCTTCTCAGACTGCCAGCCCACACAGCTGAAGATACGCTCCTGTGCGGCGTTCCTGCTGGACATCGGCCCGGGCTGCAGCCCACCTCTGCGAGGGTGGACTCCGGCACAAGGCGACTGAATGTCAGCCACCACTGCTCAGGCGGATCCACACACGGGACCACAGTTCCTCCACTCGTCTGGTCGGACCTGACTGTGCCGGGGATGAAGATGTTGAACACATGCAATGCCAACACGTCAATCGAAGCACGTCAAGGGGCATTTGCGCTTTGGTATTACGGCAACCTTCGTCATTTTTCAGCGAGCCAAGCTGGAAATGCACCCAAAATGCCCTCGCTGGCACCCCGCAGCACAAACCCCCAAAGGCGTGGATTAAATAGCAAAATCCAGGCGAATAAAATCCATTTAATCATAGTGTCATAACGGCCGTCATGGAGGGAGTGGATTTTCTGAGAATTCACTACCTCAGTTCCCGCTACCGAAATATAAAAACGGCCGTTTTCATGTTTTGTTGGCGAAAAAACGGCCGTTTTTTCCCCCTCCTATTTTCCTTTGGAGATTCGCCTCCTGCTTACCGTACCGAGCTGAGGAAACACACTTGACAACTCCCTGTTGCCTGCACATGACATTGGGCACTGCGATTCTCTGTCGACTGTACAAAGAAAAATGGCTTCCGCCCTGCCTGTCGCTCGACAAGCAGCAGACACCCGAGAGCAGAGAGGAGTGTAGCAGCCCGGTTCGCCCCCGGGTTGTCCGAGAAATCCAGCACACCCTCGGAACGTGGTGGCCTAGTCGTAGATCACCAGGCCCTGCTCGTGACCTCCCCGAAACAGAGGGGAGGTGGCACCGGAGTTCTGACACCCCTACGACTCATGCGGCCGCACGCGCTCGGGCACAGACGGCGGATCGCAAACCAGAAGGACTTCCCTGATTCCGTGCCGTCCCACCTTCTGCGCATGCGGTCGCCAGCCCAGGCCAGCTCCCCTGCCAGGGGCACTGGGGGGTCGTACTTCCCCACCTCAGACACTTTCTCGATGACATTCTCAATGTCGGTGTACACTGCGTCGACAGGGGCACGCCGTTGGCACACCCAGCTGCGCATCGCAGTACTTCTGGAGCAGCGATGCGAGGGTGCCGTCAGGCGGACGGCGGCCTGCAGGTGGGACTCGAGCCCAGCGATTTCGTGGGCATCTCTGCCAACCGCAGAAGCGACGCACACGTAGCAGGGCCGCTGTCCTGCAGCGGGCCCGGAAGATTGTTTAAATGCCCGGGGACGTGGTGCAAGGTACAGATCCACTCAAGCGGTGCAGGTAGTGTGTGTCGGAGAGAAGCGGGATCGCACGGCCGGTGGTGCCGTCTTGCTCGCCTGCTTCTCCCTCTCAGCTGCGTCAGAGATGTGGCACAGCACATCCTTCAGCGCCAGTGCGGTCGTGAACCCATCCAGCTGGTGCTGCATATTGCCCGGGATGATCGCCCGTGCCTTCGGGAATAAATCAGCGAAGGCGGTGTCCTTCTCATCCGGGGCTGTCGCCGAGATCAAGGGAAAGCTCTGTCGGAAGAGCCCTGATGCCAGTGAGCGACACCACCTCTGCCTGCACGGTCATCCACGACACACGTGCCTAGATTGGCCGCAACCATGTTCAGCCCCTCCTCGGGACACACTTCTTGACAGCATCATGCACCATGCCAGCCGGTGATCCGGTGAACAACGCACCCCGGGCGATCCGAAGTTGCAAGCCTGCCACTGAGGGTATCGCACTCCGACAGCGCCAGCTGTTTCCCTGGCTCTGCACTTTCAACGCTGCGTTCTTCTTCTTCTTGATATGGCGCGGTCCGTCAAAGTGGTCCACGAAGTCTGAACTCTTCGCATCATACTTGAAGGCGCGCTCACAATGCTTGCTGCAGGGTATCCCTTGCAGTGGGGAGGCACTCCTGGTGGTGGGATCTCGCCTGCTGACCCACGCCCCATACAAAATTCCCAGGTAAAAAAAACGGCCGTTTTTTAAAATGCTGAAAATCAGCGGCCGTTTTTGCAAGTCCACAAAATACAAGGGATTTTTTAAAACGGCCGCTATGCAACCATGTTTAATCCATTTAATCCATGAATATAATCCAGGGGTGCCATCCTTGCCCCCCCCCCCCTAGGGGTGGTCTTAAGCCCTTTAAAAACGTTAACCTGCCCAAAAAGTCAAACTTTTGCGTACAAGGACCAAAAAGTGACCCAAACCTGAAAATTCAACCCCCAGACGTCCGGAAATGCATCTGCGCCCGGTTTCGGGCGGTTTAGAGCCTCCAGAAGCACCTAGTTTGCAATTCCAAAAAATGTACCACAAAGTTGTACCACACCACCCTTAGTCGGGAGGTCTCAATGGCTGATTCAAGCCCTTCCGTCACTATGTGGACCTCCGCACTCTCGCACAGACGCCCGAGTGCGTACGAGGAACAACCGCTCACTTTCAGCGGCAAGAGACACAGAAGGCCGTGATCTCATGCCTATTTTCTTTGGCCGAAGATGGTACAACTATACGGCCACAGGTTGGTGCAGGTGGTGCCACATAGACATAATCGCCAGAGGGCGGGCTGCCGCCTGGCCACCCCAGAGCGAAGGCCTCAACGTGTATTAGTGGGAAACAAAACGGGAGGGTGGGGAGGAGGGCATTGTGGTGGCTTCCCACTCGATGCACACAACTGAACACAAAAGACGCTGCTGCGGGGTGAGGGTGCCGTGCAGCTGTCAGACTATGCGGTACGTTGAACAACGGAGTATACCCAGGTGCGCAGGCGGGGCTGCCGCAACCACTGGATATGCCAACCATGGGATCTGTGTGAACACAACACACGGATCGAACTGTGCCTGGAAATCACCGTTACCGAGTGTGCTTTGGATGTGGGCTATGGCAGAAGTGTGGGGACTCTGCCCGTTCGTGCGTAGCTGCCTGGACAGCCGAGTTGCACCCCCTCGTCCTTGTTGTACGGCTTGAACTTTGACATTGTAGTCTTCAGCCTTTCATACATCCTTATGGGGCCATCTTCGGTGCACTGCTGATGTCTGATACCAGTCCATGCCCCCTTCTTCATGGTCATCGGATGGCTCACTGCCACTATCACTGTCACTGGCCCAAGAACATGTGCACACAGATTCTGACACAAGTGATTTCGCAAGTGGCACAGTGCTCCTCTGTTGCTCGATATGCCTGCAGTTGATGCACTATGCCAATCCGATCAGCGATTCTCCCGCATCGAGTGGAGATGCAACCGATGCACCTGAAGGTCTGAAGGGGCTGGAAGCATGCCCCTCCTCTAGTACCTATGACCCCTTGTTTCCGGGGTAATTTTCTACTGTCTCGCATGTCACACCGCAAACAAGGTGTTGTCATGTTGCACTTTTGACCCCACGTATCGTCGGGCAGCACGGTTGGCAACACCGCTGACTGGATCACTGCGAGACATGATGGTTTGCGATTCTGCCTTCTGCCCAGGGGGGGCTGAGGTACAGCTTTGTGGTACATTTTTCCGGAACACGACTAAACTGCTCAGAAGTGCTCAAAAGTGCCCAAAACCGGGCGGACTTGTGTTTCTGGGGTCCCAGGGGTCATATTTTCAGGTTTGAAGACGTTTCTGGCCCCCAGACGCCGATGGTGAAAAATTGGCCAGGTTAACAGCTTAAGACCACCCCTACCCCCCCCCCCCCCCCGCACACCCTCCAGTTGTGCATTGATCTGCCTTGTACAACATATCTGGTGTAGTGACTACAAAAAGGACTAACATTGCGAGAAGGTGCTGGGAGATTTACTTTTCCATTCCCTCTCGACGATCAAACCCCCCCCCCCGCCCGATCACCCCACATGCGATCGCCCCCCCGTCTCCCTCTGTTTCCCTCACACAGAAGCGTGCGAAGAAGGCCAAGATCGCATCGTCTGGCCCTGTGACTTCCCGGACCCTCTTCGTTAAGAAGCAGACGCAGGGCAGTAAGGCAGCCGTGAGCCTGAAGCAGATGAACCAGAAGTACTTGGTATGTGTGGCGTGTGCCTGCAAGGTGTTGCAACATGCTGTCCCCGCACAGAGCCTGCCCGAGAGCGAGAAGCAGGCGCTGCAGGCGGAGGCTGCGAAGAACCTGTCGAAGCGCAGGGCCATCCGCCAATCCTTCAAGGGGCCTGCAACGAAGTACGCCCTGTTCACGAAGCAGCACTTCCCTGCGCTGTACGCTGCTGAGGTGAAGAAGGGTGTCAACTCAAAGGCGGCCTTCAAGGCTGCGACGCAGGCTGTGGCGCTGAAGTACAAGAGCCAGTAAGAGTGAGCTGGCAGCTGTTTGTGTGGATCAAATGGTTCGCGGTAGCAGGCAATGAGTCACTGCTGTGAACCATTCGATTCGATTCGATGTTTTGTTGTTCCTGTTATTTGCGGCGTGTGCATGCCACTGTGCTGTGTCTGATTGGCATGCCACACGTGCTGCTCGCACACGTCGCAGCCGCACTGCACACTACACGTAACGGTGCATGCACTGTGTTGCAGGGTGTGTGTGGCACTCTCTCCCTTCCCTGTAGAACTTGCTGTTATTTCCTGTTCCTGCCACGTATCGTGTACCCAGCAGAATGCGGGCTGCACAGTCAAACGAGCGGATCGACCGCGTCTCAAGCAGGATGGTGGGGTGTACGTCGCTGTGTTGTTGCATCGCATTTGCCTCTGTCTGTGTTTCTGTCGCACACCACATCATCATATCACATGACGCAGATTGTCCCACACACCACAAGACACCACCTCGCAAAGATGCTTGCTCTCCGTGTTGCTGCGCGCCAGGTGTGCGGTGCCGGTGCGGTGCTGCGTGCCGGTGCTGGTGTGGGTGCTGTGCAGGTGCGCAGCAAGGTGACGAAGGCAGCGGGTAAGAAGAAGTCGGCTGTGAAGAAGCCGGTGGCCAAGAAGCCGGTCGCGAAGAAGTCGGTCAAGAAGGTGGCGGCGAAGAAGACGGTCGCGAAGAAGGCTGTGGCGAAGAAGACCGTGAAGAAGGTGGTCGCCAAGGCCAAGGCCGTTGCTGCCAAGAAGGCACAGGCTGTGAAGAAGGCACTGCGCAAGGCAGCTTTGGCCAAGAAGGCGGCTGCCCTGAAGCAGAAGAAGGCTGCTGCCAAGGCGAGGCTGGTTGCCAGGACTGCTGCCATCAAGCAGCGCAAGGCCAAGGCTGTTGCTGCCAAGAAGGCGAAGGCTGCTGACCTGAAGCTGAAGAAGCAGAAGGCCAACGCTGCTGCCAAGGCGAAGAGGGTGGTGGTCAAGGCGAAGACGTTGGCCCTGAAGCAGAAGAAGGCCGCACAGAAGCTGAGGCAGAAGAAGGCCGCTGCCAAGGCGAAGCTGGCTGCCGGGACTGCTGCCATCAAGCAGCGCAAGGCCAAGGCTGCTGCTGTCAAGAAGGCGAAGGCTGCTGCCCTGAAGCTGAAGAAGCAGAAGGCTGCTGCTGTCAAGAAGGCGAAGGCTGCTGCCCTGAAGCTGAAGAAGCAGAAGGCTGCTGCTGTCAAGAAGGCGAAGGCTGCTGCCCTGAAGCTGAGGAAGCAGAAGGCCAAGGCGGCGGCGAAGAAGAAGGCGGCAAAGGCGAAGGCGAAGGCCGTGAAGGCTGTGATGAAGGCGAAGGTGCAGGCGGTATGATTCTCACGACACAGCATGTCCTATTTGCTTGGAGTGTCGGTGGCGAAGTCCTGTTTGAGTATCAGGAGTCGGGCGTGTACTCTGAGGGGGGGGTAGGAGTGGCCTTGAACTGATACTCGGGGGGGGGGGGGCCGGGGGGGGTAGGGGGTATGCATGCACGGTGGACTCCCACCCCCTGGAGCGGGGGTCTGGGGCGGGAGTCTGCCCTGCTATTTTTGGTGCCCAGACGACCCCCACTCGCGGGGGTCGGACCTCGCCAGACCCCCGATATTCCGATATCCCGAAAAGGTGCACCCTGACGTGTGGGAGTCCACCGTGTGACGCGGTCTTCACCTCCCGGACGGGAACCCGCCGGATACCCGTATTCCGGGACCCTGGCAGAATCATCTTTTTCCACGGTTTAGAAAAGAGCGTGCTAAGATTTCGATCTTTTTAAGCTTAGCTTAAAGCCAGCGAATTAATGTCAGCTTATTCAGCAACAGTGATCTCGTGCCAGGGCTGGCAGGGGGGGCCGCGGCCCCACCTCCCTTTTTCTATTATTTTTTGGGTGGGTGGGCCGCCAGGGGTGGCATTACTAGTTACGAGCGACGAAGCGTAGCGAAGTCGCGAAGTAACGAAGGAAATCGTACGACTGAAGCTTTGGATTAGCACCTCATGCCACTTCACAGGGCCTCTACACAGCCTTGAGACAGCAAGTGTGCGCTCAACAAAAAGTAGTCCGGAACTGTTCTCCCACAGTTGCTGGACAGGGTGTCTATAATAAAGCGAAAGGAGTACGATTTTGGCCCTACCTCAGCCCTACCTCAATATGCCTCCGTCGAATTTTGTGGAGGGGTCAGATTTTGGGGCTTTTGGGTTCGGCCTTGTGGCCGAATTTTCATGGCGTATCGTATGAAGACCCAACGGCATCATGAGCAGGTGTAGGGCTTGATGGTGTTCATCCAGCGCACCTCATCATGTCCCAAGCGAAGGACCATTCCCGCCTGGACTGTGAAACAACACCAACCGGTGTGGGGACTAGCCTTCGAAGACTTTCAGGATGTTCACTACGGTGGCCTCCAGCGGCTGGGGGGCTCCGCCCCCCAGACCCCCCTGCAGGCTGTCTTGCGACCAAGTCCTTGCGTGGACACCATCCACAAAGCGATGCAAGCCATGAGCTTTGCTGCCGTTCCTGAACACTACGCGCTGGCAAAGTTACTCGGGATGGCAGTTTTGCAAGTGCTCAAAGGCAATCCAAGATCCCCTGGACTACTGATTTTTGGTCCAGCAGACCTAAGGCAGCAACATCCGATGCCTCTCGTATTGGGGGAAAATGTTCTGTGGCTGTGTGTTCGACCCTGTTTGCCTCATACCACGGGAAATCGGGGCGGGGTTGGGCCCTGCGGAGCGAGCTCGGCCCACCCTGTGCCCTGCCTCTTTTTTGGTTTGCCCGACCCCCAGCGAGATCACTGCAGTCTGCCCTACCAAGAATATTATTTCTGATCTGCCCCCGCCCCCCTGGGCCCACTGGGGCCCAGGGAGCAGACCCACCGAATTTGGTCAGGTGCTTGACTGAAGTCAGCCTGAGAACATATGTTCACTACCGTGGCCTCCGGCGGCTGGGGGGCTCCGCCCCCCAGACCCCCTGAAAGGCAATCTGCTGGCTCCTGGGTATGGGGACCGAAAACACTGACCCCATTCAGTGATACGCGAGACGCGAATTGTGATACGTGATACGTATCACGTATCATAAGATAAGTAAGCCATGGGGGGGGGGGTAAAATTCTTAGAAACACCCTGGTTGATCCAAAACACCGGAAAACGGCTTGTTTCCCGCCCAGGCCTGCAGGCGATCGCCCCCGTCTATCTGTTTCTCTCACACAGAAGCGTGCGAAGAAGGACAAGATCGCATCGTCTGGCCCTGTCAGCGCGCACACCCTGTTCATCCAGAAGCAGACGCAGGGCATCAAGGCAACCGTGAGCCTGAAGGCACTGAACCAGAAGTACTTGGTATGTGTGGCGTGTGCCTGCAAGGTGTTGCAACATGCTGTCCCTGCACAGAGCCTGCCCGAGAGCGAGAAGCAGGCGCTGAAGGCGGAGGCTGCGAAGAATCTGGTGAAGCGCAACGCCATCCGCCAGTCTTTCAAGAAGCCTGCAACGAAGTACGCCCTGTTCACGAAGCAGCACTTCCCTGCGCTGTACGCTGCTGAGGTGAAGAAGGGTGTCAACTCAAAGGCGGCCTTCAAGGCTGCGACGCAGGCTGTGGCGCTGAAGTACAAGAGCCAGTAAGAGTGAGCTGGCAGCTGTTTGTGTGGATCAAATGGTTCGCGGTAGCAGGCAAGGAGTCACTGCTGTGAGCTATTCGATTCGATTCGATGTTTTGCTGTTCCTGTTTCTTGCGGCGTGTGCTGCTCGCACACGTCGCAGCCGCACTGCACATTGCACGTCACGGTGCATGCACTGTGTTGCAGGGTGTGTGTGGCACTCACTCCCTTCCCTGTAGAACTTGCTGTTATTTCCTGTTCCTGCCACGTATCGTGCACCCAGCAGAATGAGGGCTGCACAGTCAAACGAGCGGATCGACCGCATCTCAAGCAGGATGGTGGGGTGTACGTCGCTGTGTTGTTGCATCGCATTTGCCTCTGTCTGTGTTTCTGTCGCACATCATCATATCACATCACATATCACATGGCGCAGATTGTCCCGCACACCAGAAGACACCACCTCACAAAGATGCTTGCTCTCCGTGTTGCTGCGCGCCAGGTGTGCGGTGCCGGTGTGGTGCTGCGTGCCGGTGCTGGTGTGGGTGCTGTGCAGGTGCGCAGCAAGGTGACGAAGGCGGCGGGTACGAAGAAGTCGAAGGCGGCTGCTCTGGAGGTGCTTGTGCAGGCCTCGGCTGCCAGGGCGGCTATAATCCACCGTTTGCAGCCGCCTGCGCCTGCTGTCCGCTTGCGGCCGATGCCTGCTGGGGCTGGTCGTACACAGACATCGCGGCATGCAGGCGCTCGCGAGCCTGGGCGCGCCCCTTCTGCGCCTGCCGCCGTGGCTGCACTCGCCGAGCCGCGGCGGAGGACAGGCTGGCTTGGTGTCGCGGGGGCAGCGCCTGGGCCGGCTGGCGGGGCAGGGGCAGGGGGCCGCGGCATCGGCACAGGTGGCACCGGGGCGGTCTGCGTGGCAGAGGGGGCTGGAGCTGTGTTGTTTGAGCCACCACTCTGCTGAGCACCACCCGGCGCCGAGCCGTTCTGGGAGGGAAGGTCGCGCGCGTCATGGGGAGCCGGCGCTGCCGCCCCAGAAGGCTGCCCACACGTTGCCTGGGGAGCCCCTCGCAGTGGCCGCCGCTACACACCGGGGAGGTCCGTGAGGATGCTGCGTACTCCTCCGCAGACTCGGCGCCAGCAGGACGAGCAATGCCTGTGTTCCGCGATCTACCGCAGGTCCCCGCACACGTGTAGTCTGCCGTGGTGCAGCGGGTCCCGCCTGCGACGCAGGCAGTGGCAGAGGTGAAACGGGGTGGCTGGCAGCGCGAGAAAGTAATTCCTCACGGCTGCTGGGGCTCGTAGTGGCCCTCCTCGTTACGGGGAAGCCCGTTCAGCCCAAAGTGCCTGACGTGCAGCAACGCCACCGCTCCCCGAAACACGCCCCTCCGGCGGGGAGGAACACCTGCGGGAAAGCATTGCCCGTGAGGCCAGCACCAACAGTTAGAGGATTCGGGCCGCTGCGCAGTCCAGTCCGCAGTCGACCGAAGGTCCTCCCTGCTGTGCAGCCGCATCCCCGATGGCGATCAGGGCAGCAACCGCTCCAGCCAAGGACAGCACGGCGAGTACGGACGCTGCACCTTGGCTCGCTGCGTGCGAACATCACGTCGAGAGGTCCGAAAGCAGGCATAGTTGACAACAGGAACCGTCGAATGAGATCCTGATGGTTGGTGTCTGTGTGTTTGACATGGCCGTCTCTTGTGCTACATAGACTGCCGTATGCATTTTCTGGAAAACGTAGCCATCAGCCGGGCCCCTTAGGTGTTCGCCACGAAAAGGGCAAGAGGAAGGTGGGCCGGAAGGCACTGAACCAGAAGTACTCGGTATGTGTGGCGTGTGCCTGCAAGGTGTTGCAACATGCTGTCCCTGCACAGAGCCTGCCCGAGAGCGAGAAGCAGGCGCTGAAGGCGGAGGCTGCGAAGAATCTGGTGAAGCGCAGGGCCATGCGCGAGTCCTTCAAGAATCCTCAATCCTGTTCACCAACATCACCGCCAGTCCCCGAAGCCTCCATCGAAGTACGCCCTGTACGTGCAGCGGCACTTACCTGCGCTGTACGCTGCTGAGCTGAAGAAGGAGGGCGGTCGAAAAGGGCGCAAGGCGTTCAAGGCTGCGTTGAATGCTGTGGCGCTGAAGTACAAGAGCCAGAAAGAGTGAGCTGGTAGCTGTTTGTGTGTGTTTGTGGATCAAATGGTTCGCGGTAGCAGGCAATGAGTCACTGCTGTGAACCATTCAATTCGATATCCTGTTGTTCTTGTTCTTTGCGGCGTGTGCATGCCACTGTGATGTTGTCATGCCACATGTGCTGCTCGCACACGTCGCAGCCGCACTGCACACTGCACGTCACGGTGCATGCACTGTGTTGCAGGGTGTGTGTGGCACTCTCTCCCTTCCCTGTAGAACTTGCTGTTATTTCCTGTTCCTGCCACGTATCGTGTACCCAGCAGAATGCGGGCTGCACAGTCAAACGAGCGGATCGACCGCGTCTCAAGCAGGATGGTGGGGTGTACGTCGCTGTGTTGTTGCATCGCATTTGCTTCTGTCTGTGTTTCTGTCGCACACCACATCACATCACATCATGCTACTTTACATTGTCGTCAGCTGATTGAGGATGTGATCCGAGGGTTCAATCCAACAGGCTATCAAGGTGGCACTTTTCGCGGTCCTGTCAATCACATCGCTTCAGAAAGTTTCCCCAGTTGGCTACGCCGAACTGATAAATACAAGCCCACGCCTCGGCGGCGGTGGTCGTGGCCATGATGCTGCGAACCCTCTCCTCGTCTTGCTCACTTTGGAACGCCTCCCCGCATGAGACGTGTTTCTGGATGGACGAAGGCAGGGTTTAATCCAGGATTCCGGATTTTTGGACTCAGGGAGATATCTCGCACTTTTGTGGGCGCGCTTCGCGCGCTCGAGACCACGCGGAGATGGCCAGTTGCATATGCTCAAGAGACAGGCACACGCTCCAGGGAGGTTTGGGGCTCGGAGCCCCCAGCTGCCGGACAGATAACATATGATCTCAGATCGGGCACACAAAGTGGCGAAAACCATTAGAAATGGAGGTTACATGCCAAGGCAGGGTGGCTGTGAAATCTTTGACCCGTGGAACACAAAGGAAGGGTACTGCAGCTGTCCACGAAGTGGACAGCTGCAGTATCATTCCTTTGTGTTCCTCTGTCAGGGGGAACCACACAATAAGAACCAGAGGATGGCAAGCGGATTGAATACAGTGATCCAACAAACATTGGTGGGGGTCAAAACCCACCTTCGCCCTGAAAAATCCTGATTTTTTTTTACCCCACCGATATTTTACCCCATGCCAGCAAAACGCAGTGCAGATTTTTGGGGGTGGGTGTCCCATACTTCGCACAGTGCCTACGCCATCACATATGTGGGTGGAGGCATGGGCTGGTTCACGGTGGCCTAGTCAGGGTTTTGCCACCAGGTGGTTGACCAGGCCCCTGGTCATTGACCGGGGAGTTGCAGCAGTACCCCTGCTCATGACCAGGTCACTGACCCCATCTCCCGTGCGACGCGTTTTTTTATGTTTCGCGTCTTATGCAGGGGTGGAGCTTGAAATTTGGGGTTGCGGGCTGGATCGGGTCAGATCGGGTCAGTCAATTTTTCTCACTGAATGGGTTCCCCCCCGGTTCGTCTCGGAGAGCAGTGCTCGGGCCCAGCCTCCCGCGAGGGTACCGGAACTAAGATGCAGCCCCGGACGCGCAAGGACTTGGTTACAAGACAAACACATGCCATAGGGGGGGTCTGGGGGGCGGAGCCCCCAGCCGCCGGAGGCCACGGTAGTGAACATCTGTGACTTGCGGGCGTACGGATTCTGAGGATACTGAGGGCGGTCTGTACTCCATTCCCTGATGTAAAGGGCTTGCAAGACAGGCACATGCCACAGGGGGGTCTGGGGGGCGGAGCCCCCCAGCCGCCGGAGGCCACGGTAGCAAACGTCTGTTGCACGGTACGGGTTGGGCAGCTTCATTTGTCCTCTATTGTGACTGTTTGAGGCCTGTGCTCATGTCGCTGGGGTCACTTTGCTCACGAAACCTCCTGGTCACCTTGAGACCCCAAGGCGAGGAGCCAACTTTTCCGGTTTCCAGTGTTTTCCCGATGATGAAAACCGTGATGAATTCATCATTTTTTCATTTTTTCCGAAAATTGGCTTGATGAACTCATCATAACAGGGATTTTCCTTAGGAAAAAAATCTGGGAGCTCCGAGGGTCTTCAGGGGCACTTTTTCTGATGAAGGACAGTTTTTTCATCACGCACAGAACAACCCTCCCTAGCAGGCGCCACCCCCACAGGGTGCTGCTATTAGATGCAGAAAAAGCTCTCTCAGTTTTTGGTGGTGGAAGGGGGGCAAATGCGAAGAACTGACTGCGACACCTTCTTAAAAGAGAAGGGCGAACTGGAGCGCCAGGCCTCGCACAGAGGCATCAAGCAGGCGGTGTACTTCCTCCGACCAGCAGTGCCTGCTCATAGGACCCTGTGGTCAACATTTACATGCCATGGATGACCTGCCAACCGCAACAGATGCTCACTACCGTGGCCTCCGGCGGCTGGGGGGCTCCGCCCCCCAGACCCCCCAGACCCCCGATGGATTTTCAGGAAACCACTGCACATACTTACAAAATCAGCGCGTGAAATTTTTTTTTCACACCCCCCCAAAAAATGCACCTCATCATGAGCCCCGTTTTTTTCTTGATGATCGGGAAAACACTGCCGGTTTCCCGAAAATCTATATTTTTTTCTTTTTACCCCTGACCTGATTTTTTGTGAGGGCCTGCAGAAAATCAGGTCAGCTGACCCGAAAAACCCCCCAAGCTCCACCCCTGGTCTTATGTCTGACCGAAGACTTCCCCAGACAAACATCACATCACATGACACAGGTTGTCCCGCACACCAGAAGACACCACCTCGCAAAGATGCTTGCTCTCCGTGTTGCTGCGCGCCAGGTGTGCGAGGCCGGCGTGGTGCTGTGTGCCGGTGCTGGTGTGGGTCCTGCTATGCAGGTGCGCAGCAAGGTGACGAAGGCAGCGGACAAGAAGACTGTGGCGAAGAAGATCGTGAAGGTTGCCGCCAAGGCCAGGGCCATTGCCAAAATGGCACTGCTGAGGGCGGCTGTGGCCAAGAAGGCGAGGAGGGCTGCCCTGAGGCAGAAGAAGAAGTTCAGCGGCGACTGTCAGCGTTCCACCTGTGCGACTGAGCACCGCACCACGTCCCTAAAAAAAACCCCCTTCGAGGGTGGGCAGTGCGGCTCCGGCAACAGCATCACCGCTGCACGGAGGCTAGTCCTGAAGAACGCGAACACTGCTGATCAGAAGCTGCACAAGCAGAAGGCCACGGTGGCTGTGGCCAAGAAGGCAGTGGTGACGGCGAATGTGACTGCCAGGAAGAAGGCTGACACCCACAAGCAGAAGGCCGCGATGGCTGTGGCCACGGCGACGAACAAGAAGGCTGACACCCACACTCACGCGGTGGCTGTGGCCACGACGACGAACGTGACTGCCCACAGGCAGAAGAAGGCTGACACCCACAAGCAGAAGGCCACGGTGGCTGTGGCCAAGAAGGCAGTGGTGACGGCGAATGCGACTGCCAGGAAGCAGAAAAAGGCTGACACCCACAAGAAGAAGGCCGCGGTGGCTGTGGCCACGGCGACGAACAAGAAGGCTGACACCCACAAGCAGGAGGCCGCGGTGGCTGTGGCCAAGACGGCAGTGGTGACGGCGAATGTGTCTGCCAGGAAGCAGAGGAAGGCTGCCAAAAGAGCGAAGACTGCTACTTGGAGGCTGTTAGTGCGGAATGCCATCGCTGCCGAGGCGGCGGAGGCTGCTGCCCTAAAGCTGCGTGTACAGAAGGCGGCGAAGAAGGCGAGAGATGATGTATGCTTTCACACTGCTGTGCTCCAGTCACGAAACCTCAACCGCCACGCCCTTCGTGTGAGCGCATGTGGCCGATCAAACATTCGGTTGAACGGCGTGGCAGTTGGCTATCCTGAAGGGAGGAACATAGTTAGTCACCAACCTGGCGCGGGACATTGGATCAGATTGTAAATGCTCGCAGGGAGAGGTAGGATCGGAATGACTCGCATTCCACCAGCATTCACCCGATTTTACCCGAGCTTAACTTACAAAACCTCTAGTTTTCACCACCAAACTCCACCAAACCCGGGTCAAGATCAGCCACAACCTGGAGGCCACTACATGTTGACCCCAGGAAGGGTAAACGTGGGCAACCTCCGGGATGGTACGCGCAGCGCCACTACCCGCGGTTCTTTGTCATAGAGTCGCAGTGCGCGGGATCAGAGCGTCCCGAAACCTGGAATGTTCTGGACAAGCCCAGAATACTTACGTTGCTACAGTCTGGTCGTCTCGTCCGGTGTGCCGTCCATCATTTCCCTCACACAGAATCATGCCGTGAGGGTCCTGATACGGGCAGTGTCTGGCCCTGTCACCGCGCACAAGCTATTTGTCAAGAAGGAGACGCAGGGCAAGAAGAAGGTGGACAACGCAGAGCGGAAGTCAGACCTGGAGGCACTGAACCAGAAGTACTCGGTATGTGTGGCGTGTGCCTGCAAGGTGTTGCAACATGCTGTCCCTGCACAGAGCCTGCCCGAGAGCGAGAAGCAGGCGCTGCAGGCGGAGGCTGCGAAGAACCTGGCGAAGCGCAACGCCATCCGCCAGTACCTGATGAAGTCCCTGCAGGAACCAACGGAGTCTCTATCGAAGTACGCATTGTTCACGAGGAATCACTTGCCTGCGCTGTACGCTGCTGAGCTGAAGAAGGGCGGCGACCGGAAGGCGGCCTTCAAGGCTGCGACGAAGGCTGTGGCGCTGAAATACAAGAGCCAGGAAGAGTGAGTTGGCAGCTGTTTGTACGGATCAAATGGTTCGCGGTGGCGTCTGATCCATCTTCGATCTCCACACTCTCGTTGGTGATAAA
This sequence comes from Rhynchopus euleeides, assembly GCA_963210315.1. NCBI lineage: Eukaryota > Euglenozoa > Diplonemea > Diplonemida > Diplonemidae > Rhynchopus > Rhynchopus euleeides. Next base: position 477,782 of record OY723315.1, on the reverse strand, counting down.
GAAGACTTTTTGTCGAATGATTTCGCAGTAGGGCTTCCGCTGCTGTGAACCTATTCGATTCGATTCGATATCCCGTTGTTCTTGTTATTTGCGGCGTGTGCATGCCACTGTGCTGTGTCTGATTGGCATGCCACACGTGCTGCTCGCACACGTCGCAGCCGCACTGCACACTGCACGTCACGGTGCATGCACCGTGTTGCAGGGTGTGTGTGTGTGGCACTCTCTTCCTTCCCTGTCGACACGGTTTCCCCGTGATTGGAGTACGATTTACCACAGATTTTGGTTTCTACGATCGAATTTATGCGTGTATGTGCGTGGGCTGGCTGCCTCCAATCACCTTCCCCCATGACCAGTCCCTGAACCAGACCCAGGTTTCATAGGTGAAACTTGGCTCGTATGCCTGGGACCCCCCGTGTTTAGGCCCTCCTCTTACCCCCGTGTTTATTGTCGCTCGGCAGGCCACGGCTACGCATTTTAGCCCACTAACAAAACTTGTGTGACGGTATATCGTATCGCGATCGTGGGGAAACCGCGTGTAGAACTTGCTGTTATTTCCTGTTCCTGCTACGTATTGTGCACCCAGCAGAATGCGGGCTGCACAGTCAAACGAGCGGATCGACCGCGTCTCAAGCAGGATGGTGGGGTGTACGTCGCTGTGTTTCATCGCATTTGCCTCTGTCTGGGGTGCACGTAGCTTGCTGATTTGCTGTTATTCATGAACACTGCATCTTGTCGCTCCACCACACTGTGCAGGCCTGTCCCCTCCTCTGCAATGCTGCGCGTTTCCATGATGGGGTGTCGCCCTGCGGGCCTTGTGTGCCAAGTGCGGTGTGTGCAGGACGCTGTCAAGGTCTCGAAGCCAAAGGCCTCAAAGACGTCGAAGACTCTCGTCGACAAGGTATTGTGTTTCGCATAGCAGCATCGCACCTGCCCTGATCCACAGGAACTGGCGGCAAAGCTGAAGGAATGTGGTCCCACGCGGCCTCGCAACGTGTTCGTCAGCCAGCTGACGAAGGGGACCAAGGGGCGCCTTGACTTTAAGAAGATCCAGGAGGAGTGGTTGGTATGGCACCAGGGCACTTCGTTGACCACCTGTGGAGGAGACTGGCCACTGGCCAATATTTTCCTGAGCCTCTTGTCTGGGGGGGTGACACCAGTTCTCGTTTTGTATCCAGTTGCCTTTGCCCCTGGCCCTGGGACACATCTGACCAGTGTCACTGAGACCTGCACCATACATTGCATCAACTCCTGCCCCCACACAGAAGCAGACAGAGGCACAGAAGGAGGAGTTTGCTGCCATTGCGAAGGTGAACCTTGAGAAGAAGAAGGCGATTTCGGGTGGGCTGAAGAAGGAGAATCGCAGCCCTTCCAAATACGCCCTTTACACAAAGGAGCACTTCTCAAGCTTCTACCAGGAGGAGCTGAACAACGGGACAGCCAAGAAGGATGCTTTTGCGAATGCCACCAGGGCTGTGTCGCGGCAGTACAGGGTGGAGAAGGCCAAGGCTGACGCGAAGGAGGCGGAAGTGAAGAAGGCTGTGCGCAAGTGAGTGATGTGTTAGCCGTGTTGCTGTTTCGATTACCCGTTGCAACTTTAGTTGTTTGGGTCTTCTGGCGGTGCCCCAGCAGCATTCCGCGGTGCGATGCGAGGGCTGTTGTTGACGGTTGGGTATTGGGGTATTGTGACCCGCCTAGAATCCCTCCCCTCCACGTCCCGTTTTGTGTATGCGACCGTTCTCATGACAGTAGACCTGGTTATGGTGGATACGGACCAACGGACCAAGGGCGTCGTCGGTGCCATGGCAAACAGTTCCGTCTCTCACGACACGATCGAAACCCCACCCCCTCCCCTCCCCTCCCCTCCCGACGAGAGTGCCTCAGAATCAATTTCCGGTCATGCTGTCGTGTGTATAAGCTCTGTGCCGAACTGTTCCAGCCAGTGTGACACCCTCTGTTGCTGTTCGGCCTCAGTTTCCACACTTGAGAACGAAGGTCCCCACCCCTTCACTCCCTCCTTTGTGTGACTTCGTTCAACCCCAACCGCAGAAACGTGTGCGATGCCCACCTACTCACATGGCACACCTCCGCGCCAGCTCGCCTGATACATCGCACATACACACCACAGGGCATACACGATGGGGTGCGCGGAGAGCAAGACACCCCCGAAAAGCAATGCTGCTCTGGGCCAGAAGAGGGCTCCGGTGAAGCCGCCACCGGCAGGGGTCGCCACACCCGCCGCACCCGCACCCACACCTGCACCTGCACCTGCCGCACCTGTGTCCCGTCATCCGGTGGAGCCTCCTGCCTCCGAGCGGGCCGCGGCACAGCCATGTGCTGCAGCAGACGCATGTGAAGCAGACACCGCAGAACTGGGTGCAGACACTGCCCGCACACAGCCCGCATGCGATGCGGAGCCACGCACAGGCCAGGCACCTGCGGGCACCCCGCCGCACACCCACAGCCGGACAGATCTCGACCAGGCGGTGAAGCGCAGGGCGCCTGCCACCCCGCCCCCGCGGCAGGCAGAGTCGCAGTGCAGCCTCTTCACTGCCGATAAGGAACACGATGTGGCCGCCAGCGCTGCGGGACCCACCGCCACCAACAGCGACTTTGCCAGCCAGGCCTGGGAGGCCTCGCGCGAGAAGGTCCTGCCGCCTGGCCATCTCGAGGCCGGCTCGCCTTCCTCCCTGCGCTCTGCCACCACTGGGCAGGCCGTCACCCCGCCGCCCCTCCCACCTTCGCCTGACCAGGCCGTTGCCTACTTCGAGCCTCTGCGCCCTCCGTCTGCCCACCCAGCCCTGCGCACCGCGCCGGGTGTCGCCAGGCCGCCCCACCCCACCACCTCACTCACCACGGAGGCCGAGCCCGCCACGACACATGCCGTCGGGTCGTCGTCGGACTCCCTCGCCAGCAAGCCACGCCTCTGCGCCGCGACGCTCGCCTCTCTTGAGGACTCGCAGCCGCACCTTTCTGCCGGCACGCCAGTGTCGCAGAGCACGCCCCAGCCGTGGGAGCCAGCAGCAGCCGCCACACCTGCATGGGACCAGGCGGTGGCACCTCCACCTGGCCCCTCCGACGAGAGAGACGAGGTTTCGCCGCAGAGCAGCCGCCACCCCACTGCGGCTGTGCCTGAGAGGCAATTCTCCGATGATGAAGATGAAGGAGCTGCGGCGTTGCCCATGCAGGTGGAGGGGCAGCAGCCGGAGCACCGCCGCTTCGACGTGACTATGGCTGGGTTGCATGCAGGCGGGGAGGCCGCTCTCCTCGTTCCCGGTGTGTCACACCAGGTGGACGAAGGCGGTGCCAGCCATGTTTCTCGACACCCCGCTTGCGACGCCACAATGCCTGGGATATTCCTGGCAGATCAGCAGGACCGACCTGCTGTGCGGTCTGCTGTGCCACATGTCCCGCATGATGTAACGATGGTTGGCATGCATGGCGCCTTGGCTGAGTCAGGTGGGTCTGTGTGTGAGGAGGAGGAGGAGGACGAAGGGGCGGCTGTGCATCACCTGGTGCAGCAGGGCGGGCAGACCTCTGTGGAGTGCTGCAACACCACGATGGTTGGGATCTACTGCCGCGACGGGCGCAGTGTCACGCCGGATGCGGCAGGCTGTGGGGTTGCTGCCGATTTCATGACCCCTATGCAGACGGGGGAGGAGAACTGTGGGTGCAGTGGCGGTAGCACCAGCAGCAGGAGCCGTGACGGCGACATGATGGCAGCAACACCCTTAAATGAGACAGTGAAGCGCTGCCTGGGGGACACAGCGACCTTCAGCGAGGGGCTGCATACCGTGGTGCACCGGGAGTCTGTCTCTGCAGTGGGGGAGGAGGCGGAGGGGCGCGGTGGCCCCGATGGTGTGGGGCATATTTTTGCGTCGAGTGAACCACCGTCCCCTTCGCCTGAGCCTCTCACCGTCGCGCCCCTGCCGCAGGCAAAGCCCTGTCAGCTCGCAGCAGCCCCGTCGACACCTCTTCTCGAGAGGAATGCCGAACCTGTGCCTTCTGCGCATGTGCCTCAGCCAACACCGCCTGCGAAGCGTGAGTCATGCCCGTCATCTGTGTCTCCCTCGCCTGCAGACCACGATGCGGTATGTATTTTTTGAGTTGTCTATTATTTGTTGCAGGTCTGAACCTGTCATGTCGTGACGTGCCAGTCTTGGGGTCTTCACTTCTGTTCGCGTGATACGCCCGGGGCGGGGCGGGGGGTGCTGTTGCCAAGCCGTGCAGCGTATCATAAACTGGCTTGCGCTTGCAGGACTCCAAGCATTCAAAAAAAATGCAATTGCCGCGCGCACTTCAATTCGGCCTTCTCCCTCTTCAGGGGCACTTTCTTCTGTTTCCAACACCACCATGTTGCCCCCCATTCTTGTGCTCCCTTCCTACCTCTGTTTCACTACCCCCTCCCCCCCCCGCAGGCTACAACCCCCGAGAGGCAGCACCGTGCGGGGTCCGCAAGGTCGTCTGTGCCGCTATCATCGTCGCAATTTCTCACGTCATCTCCGTCATCCCGCCCGTCAACATCTTCGCGGTCGAAGCCGGTCATCACAGAGGATGACGTTGTGACACTCACAGCTGGCAGCATTGTTGACCTCCGTTGCGTCCGTATTGCCGAGGCCAGTGCCGTTGCTGTGCTCGCCGAGCTTGCAGCCCGCCTCCACCAGAGCTGTGGGAGCGTGAAAGAGTTCTACAGCGGCGCACTCGGCTCATGCAGGCATACCCCGGAAGATGTGGCGCCCCTGCTGGCTGCCCTGGAGCTGTGCCCCTTGGAGGTGCTGGACCTCTCGGGGCTGGTGTGCCCCTTCGACACGCTCGACATGCCTGGCGCGCCGGAGCACCTCTTCCTGAAGCAGGGCACCCCGCTGTCTGCCTCTGTCACGACGCTGCTGCTGGGTGGCACCTTCCCGCAGGGATTGCCAGATGCGGCAGCCCTGAGGCTCTTCAAGAACATCACCGGGAACGCACCGCGGCTGCGTTGTTTGGGGCTCGGAGGGAACCGGTTGGGTTCGAAGGGTGTGCAGGCGCTGACGCGTGCCTGCGGTGCCTCCGTGCGTTTCGAGGAGCTGGATCTGAGCGATAGCCTGCTCGCAGGGAGGGACGACGCAAGCCTGCCGAATCTCGCGATGCTCGTCAGAAAGCTGAGGCATCTCTGGCACCTTAACCTGTCTGGCAACTGCATCGGCAGCGAAGGCACTGAGCGTCTTGCGGCAATTTTGCTTGTGACACCGTCTCTGCGCATCCTGCAAGCAGAGCAGTGCGCTATCAACCCTGAAAAGCTCCGGCGCGTGACAAACCGGAAAGGAACCGTTGCAGTGACGTTTCAGGCACCAGTCCCCGTCACAGTGCCCGAGAGGGGGACAAAACTTCTGATGTACGTCCGGGGGAACCCTGGATTCGCGCAGAACGACACGTCTGGACGAGGCAGCGTGGGGTCTCGGCAGCCGCACACGGCTCATGATGCCGTATCCCGCCTGCAGAAGATGGTCGCAGGTGGCGTTCCTTAGGGGTATATTGCGTCTCACAGCGATGGGACCTGCGGCGCGTCACTGAACTGCCAGAGGTTGTAACATCACAGCCATTTTGTGTATTACTAGTTACTAGTTACGAGCGACGAAGCGTAGCGTAGTCGTGAAGTCACAAAGACAATCATACGACTGAAACTTTTGGATTGACCTTCAGGCCACTTCACAGGGCCTCAACCCAGCCTTGAGACAGCAAGTGTGCGCTCAGCAAAAAGTCGTCCGGAACTGTTCTCCCACAGTTGCTGGACAGGGTGTCTACCGTAAAGCGAAAGGAGTACAGTTTTGGATGGGGTGCTGATCTGGAGGTCCGGAGAGGGGTGAAACTACGAAGCAATGCCTCGTTCTCTGTGTCAGATTTCTTCTTACTTAGAATGTGTTAGCCCTTCTGGAAATAGAGCATGAGCCTGGCGGGTGTGTGTGTGTGTACCCCCTTGTGTGGCAGCCAGGCTTGCAGTTAATTGTCGCAGTTCGTTTAGATTTTTTTGACCGTCTCGCATTTTTTCCCCTGCTGGATTTCTCCCCCTTCTGTGGTGGCTCCTTTTGTGGTCGGTGTGGTATTTCTTTGTTGCATGACGCAGTGCCGTTGGAGCCAGACGGCCCCACTTTGCGACTCACTAGGGGGATTTTTTTGCGTCTCACAGTGTTTGGCCCTGTTCTCCATTCAGGAGATGACCAAGATGAGGCTCCATTGCCCCTGCCTCATCAAGACGAGACTCCGATCAGAGAAGTGGATCAGCCTCGCCAGACCAGGCGTGTTTCTCGTGTAGTGGGGGATGAGGATGAGTCCTCCGGGTACCCGCTCTTTTTCTAGTTTTTTCCCAGCCAAAAACCGGGTTTCTTCCAGCCAAGAGCCACAGACGTTCACTACCGTGGCCTCCGGCGGCTGGGGGGCTCTGCCCCCCAGACCCCCATGTAGCGTGTGCCCGTCTAGTAACCAAGTCCTTGCGCAGTTGCGGCTGTGGCATAGAACCGGGGTCTCGTAATACGGCATCCGAGGATGGTGCGAGCGGGAGAGGGACTGTGGAAGGAACCCATTCGGGACAAGACCCAGGGTCCCAGACTGGGGAGGAACATTGGGTACCATTTCGAACTGACACGGTTTGCCACAGAGGGAAGGCCTTAAAGCAATGTTCTCGTGAGCCACTTGGCACCTGGGATTCGCGGGTCTCGCCAGGGAGGGCTTCCCACCCGATTGCTGTTTGCCCCCCCCCCCCCCTCCCCAAAAAAAAAGTATCCAAAAACGAGAGTATTTTGTTTGTTCAACCTCACCAATTATGCAGTTCTGAGTTCTGGGTCTATTTGTCAAGGTGGCGCGTTGCAGCACCAGCCCGAATTGCGGCTGACTAGAGAAACGCGGCGATTTGCGTATATCCACCCCCACCCTCCCCTCCACCGCCCCTCGTTTTTACCCTCACGGTGGGGGACGACACCCGATGTCGGACCCTGTGGGTAACCCATTTTTTAGGTACCCCCACTCCCGAAATTCGGGACCCATTTTAGGACAACAGAAAGGCTTCAAATCAGGGTTTTTTCTGGGGGGGTCGGGGGGGGCTAATGACCCCCCCCAGGGTTTTGCGAAAATTATTAGCCCCCCCCGGGGGGGTCAATTTTTATGGGGGGTTTTGGGAGGGTGCGGTGCCATATGGGCATGTGGCTGTGAGCAGCACTTGGTGCGTCGGGGAACTGGAGTGGATGGAGGAGTTTCACGAGAAGACTCCGTCGTGGCGGGGCAACATACCTTACTTGGGTTATTTGCCCCGAGAATCCACACCACAAGCCACCTACATTCAGTACCGTGGCCTCCGGCGGCTGGGGGGCTCCGCCCCCCAGACCCCCCCTGTGTCGCGTACCTGCCTAGTACCTTCTCCTCGCGCGTGAAAGGTTTGGATTCACATCAGGTGATGGGATCCAGACCACCGCCTCATAATATGGACGCAGCCGCTCACACAGAAGCTGTGCGACAGGAACATGATGTTCACTACCGTGGCCTCCGGCGGCTGGGGGGCTCCGCCCCCCAGACCCCCCCTGTGGCGCACCGCCCCGGGGAGAAAAAAAATTGGGGGCAAAAAGTGCACTGACCCCCCCCGACCCCCGAAATCGCGAATCCTGGAAAAATCCCTGCTTCAAATACAAAAAAAAATCGTGGAAATTGGATTCAAATGTCCAAAGACGTCCAAAATAGACCCCCAAAAAATATTCGAAAGGGTCCCCCTTGGCGCCGTGGTCTACCACTTTTTGGGGGTGGGGGGGTACCGAAATTTGCACGGCGCCCTAGTTTCTAGTTTGACGAGTGAGGTAACTAGTTATTTTCTAACTAGTTATCTAACGAGTGATCAATCGAAATTAAAGAGCAATCTCTCGTGATCACTCGTTGGGTCTATCACTCGTTAGTCCACTCGTTAGACAACTAGTTATCTCGTCGACTAGTGCGCCGTGCGGTACCCAGGGTACCTAATTTTCGCAAGGCCGATTTGACTCCCTAAAAGGGTTACCCTCATGGTTGTCGGATCGCACCGTGCTCTATCTGTCCCCACCCTTGACGCTTGACGCTGTGCATCTTGTCGGTACCCACCTGATGAAAGGTCCAACCTGTACCGGGCCCGACATGTGTTCCGCGTCCTTATGGTACGGTCGTGGGTTGGCAGTCGAAACTGCTGCCATACACGGTGGGATCTTGTAAATTTTACATGTATAACTACAAGTATATACATGTATTATACATGTATAATACTTGCATGTCAACTATTATACATGTATACCGTAAACGGAAATATTGTGGACCGTAATAAAGGTGAACCGTACTATAGGTGGACCGTAAAAAAGATGGAACAAATGGGATTTTTCCGGAACTTGGAACATTTTTACGGTCCACCTATTTTACGGTTGGGATCGTGGACTTGGCGGTTTTTTTTACGAGTTCCTTCGCGACGAAGTCGCGAAGGAACCAAGGAAATCGTACGACTGAAGCTGCAGGATTAACACCACAGGGCCTCAGCACAGAGTGTGCGCTCACCATCGTCCGGGAACTGTTCTCCCACAGTTACTGCAGGGTGTACTACACTAAAGGAGTACGATTTCCCTTAATTTTCCGGGCACTGATTCACGAATTTACATCTGGAGGGAGCCCGGTGGTCTCAGCTTCTGTCTGCGCGCCCTGCCGTACTGTGGCTGCTTTTGTGGGCTCGTGCAGCAGGTTCTACTTTTACTTCTACCGGAATGCTCCTTGCATGGTACTACACTTCTCGAGGTGTGGTGGTGGGTGAGTCTCGAGGTGAGTGGTGGTGATCGTGCCTTTTCCACACGCAGGGAGGACTTGCTTCTCTTGCTGGTGTTGGTTGCGGTGGTGGAGGGAGGGTCCAAAGCTGGGAGGTCGGGAGGCCTACGTGTGGGTGTCTGCGGCGTGGAGGCCGCAGTCCGCGCCCCGCAACCCACCAGCCCGCGGGCGAAAAACGCATTGTCTTTTCCATATTCAGTCCCAATAAATGGTGGACCGTAAAAAAGATGGAACGTTTGGCCTTTTTTTGGGAACTTGGAACATTTTTACGGTCCACCCTTTTTCCGTTTACGGTAATACATGTATATGCCTGAAATATACATGTAAAATACATGTACCGTAAACGGAAAAAGGGTGGACCGTAAAAATGTTCCAAGTTCCCAAAAAAAGGCCAAACGTTCCATCTTTTTTACGGTCCACTATTTATTGGGACTGCATATGGAAAAGACAATGCGATTTTCGCCCGCGGGCTGGTGGGTTGCGGGGCGCGGACTGCGGCCTCCACGCCGCAGACTCCCGCACGTAGGCCTCCCGACCTCCCAGCTTTGGACCCTCCCTCCACCACCGCAACCAACACCAGCAAGAGAAGCAAGTCCTCCCTGCGTGTGGAAAGGGCACGATCACCACCACTCACCTCGAGACTCACCCACCACCACACCTCGAGAAGTGTAGTACCATGCAAGGAGCGTTCCGGTAGAAGTAAAAGTAGAACCTGATGCACGAGCCCACAAAAGCAGCCACAGTACGGCAGGGCGCGCAGACAGAAGCTGAGACCACCGGGCTCCCTCCAGATGTAAATTCGTGAATCAGTGCCCGGAAAATTCAGGGAAATCGTACTCCTTTAGTGTAGTACACCCTGCAGTAACTGTGGGAGAACAGTTCCCGGACGATGGTGAGCGCACACTCTGTGCTGAGGCTCTGTGGTGTTAATCCTGCAGCTTCAGTCGTACGATTTCCTTGGTTCCTTCGCGACTTCGTCACGAAGGAACTCGTAAAAAAAACCGCCAAGTCCACTATCCCAACCGTAAAATAGGTGGACCGTAAAAATGTTCCAAGTTCCGGAAAAATCCCATTTGTTCCATCTTTTTTACGGTCCACCTATAGTACGGTTCACCTTTATTACGGTCCACAATATTTCCGTTTACGGTATATCAAGTAAAAATACAAGTATAATACTTGCATGTCAACTATTATACTTGTATTTTTACTTGATATACATGTATTTTACATGTATATTTCAGGCATTTACATGTATTTTACATGTATAATACTTGTCATGCAAGTATTATACATGTAAAATACTTGCATGACAAGTAAAATACATGTATAATACTTGCATGACAAGTAAAATACTTGCATGCAAGTAAAATACATGTATTTTACTTGCATGCAAGTATTTTACTTGTCATGCAAGTATTTTACATGTATAATACTTGCATGACAAGTATTATACATGTAAAATACATGTAAATGCCTGAAATATACATGTAAAATACATGTATATCAAGTAAAAATACAAGTATAATAGTTGACATGCAAGTATTATACTTGTATTTTTACTTGATATACATGTATTTTACATGTATATTTCAGGCATATACATGTATTATACATGTATAATAGTTGACATGCAAGTATTATACATGTATAATACATGTATTATACTTGTAGTTATACATGTAAAATTTACAAGATCCCACCGTGTATGCAACTTTTTTGCCCCCCCCCCCCCTGAACGTTCCTCTGTTTTGTAACGGACAAGCTGACATGCAAATGGAATGTCGCCAGAAAACATTACAGCAGGTCACATGGGTTACATACAATGATGACACTGGTTACGCACATTTCCACAGATGGGTGCCTTGGCGTCTGATAATGGGAACCAAAGGGCGTTTTTACATACCACAGCCGACAAGGCGATTCGATACGCGAAAGTCGGGGCTCGAACCCGGTTGGTCGAATATAGGGCGATAGGCGAATCGCCCGCACCCTATGCCTAGGCATACATGTCCCCCATAGGAGGGAACTATGGGGGTCCTAGAATAGCGGCCCCCATATGGGGGAAAATGGCTGAAATATGGGGGAAAATATCGGGAATACCTACTGGGGGGGCTAAATAGAAGGGGGGGGGGTCAAATACAAGGGGGAGGGGGTCTGAAAATTCGACCCTACGCCAGCCCTATTAGCAGGGTCCCCGGACCATTTTCCGAAAACCGTTCGGGGTAATCGAGACCCTGGTTGACAGCCACATGCAACCTCCACGGAAACTGCACAGAGAACCCCTCACAGAGGTGGTTTACAGTCCACGTCACTGCAATGATGCCGTGGCATCGACAGGGACTTGCACACAGGCACTTGCCGAGACTGCCCCTGAAACAGCTATGTGCTGCAGGCTCCGAAACCGCCCCAGAGATAGGTCCTTTCGCAACAGACAGGATGGCGACAACAAATTGACGATTTTTTTACTGATATTTAGGCACAGGGCTGCCCCAAACCAGCAACCTTGGCAACTTTGAACCAGCAGAAACCACCAAGCTACATGCACACACCACATCACATCTTGATGACGCAGATTGTCCCGCACACCAGAAGACACCACCTCGCAAAGATGATTGCTCTCCGTGTTGCTGCGCGCCTCATGGTGTGCGGTACCGGTGCTGGTGTGGGTGTTGTGCAGGTGCGCAGTAAGGCGCCGGATGACAAGAAGTCGGCTGTGGAGAAGCCGGTGGCCAAGAAGTCGCTCACGAAGGCTATGATGAGGAAGGTCAAGAGGGAGGCCAAGACCAGGGGCGCTCTTTCCGAGGAGGTACGGGCTGTGCAGAAGGCAAGGTGGCTGCGGCCAAGAAGGCGAGGAGGGCTGCCGAGATTGCTGCCGCCAAGGCCCAGGCTGTTGCTGCCAAGAAGGCGAAGGTTGCTGACCTGAAACACAACAGGACCGAGGCTGTTGCACAGAACCAGGTGAAGGCTGCTGCCCTGGAACTGAAGAAACATCAGGCCAATGCGGCTGTGGGGGGAAGGCTGTGGCGGAGAAGGCGACGGCGGCTTCCCTGAAGCAGGAGAAGGCCACTGACTGAGGAAAAGCTGGCTGCCAAGACTGCTGCCAAGCAGTCAAGCAGCGCAAGGCCAAGGCTGTTGATGTCAAGAAGTCGAAGGCCGCTGCCCTGAAGCTGAGGAAACAGAAGGCCAACGCTGCTGCCAAGGCGAACATTGCTTGTGAAGTGCAACGCCATCCGCCAGTCCATCAAGAAGCCTGCATCAAAGTACGCCCTGTACGTGAAGCAGCACTTCCCCGTTTGTGTGGATCAAATGGTTCACGGTAGGGGGATGAGGAGCCACTGCTGTGAACCATTCGATTCAATATTTTTTGCTTGTTATTTACGGCGTGTGCATGCCACTGTGCTGTGTCTGATTGTCATGCCACACGTGCTGCTCGCACGTCGCAGCCGCACTGCAAACAGGGAGAGAAACATGCATGTTTGGGGCTGTCAGGCCTGTTGAAATTCGCATATGCAGCAAAAATTCACAAAAATGCGCAAAAATTCACAAAAATTCACAGAGAGTCCGCAAAAATTTACAAAAATTCACAAACGTTTAGTGTGAGTTTTTGTGAACGTTTGCGAAAATTGCGAAAATTTGCGCAAGTTTGTGAAAGTTTGTGAAGCGTTTGTGAAACGTTTGTGAAAGTTTGTGAACTCGCAAAATTTCCCGGATTTTTTTCTGGGGGGGCGGGGGGGGGGTCCGGGTCACCGGGGTTAACCCGAGTCCGGTGGTTCAGGGCATCTGCCCTGGAGGCATCATCACTTGGAGCATCATGTTGGGGAGACAGGGGGGGTGTGGGGTGAACGTGGCAGTGGGAGGGGTGGGGGTGGGGGTGGGTGGGGCTGCTTGGCATCTCGAGTTATTCCTTTGCACGCTCCTCGTTCATGATTCCCGTCATCATAGCATCCTTGCCCCCCCCCCCCTCCCACCACGTAGGAAGGAGGTCGACTCAAGCTGTGGTTCCTTTTCTCAGAAATAAGTCCCCCTCACAGACGACCCTTCACTGATCTACTCCGGGGGGGGGGGTGATAAGTAAGTTCAAAGACAAATGCTGTTCGGGGGGTGTTCGGTAGAAGGAACCACAGCTTGAGTAGACCTCCTTCCTACTTGGTGGGGGGGGGGGCAAGGATGCTATGATGACGGGAATCATGAACGAGGAGCGTGCAAAAAAATAACTCGAGATGCCAAGCAGCCCCACCCACCCACCCCTCCCACTGCCACGTTCACCCCCCCACCCCCCCTGTCTCCCCAACATGATGCTCCAAGAGATGTTGCCTCCGGGTAAGCGAGCTTTCGAGCACGCAGTGTCATTGGAAACCACTTCGTTTCACTACTCAGTACACCCTCTCAGATTCCTCATGTCGGCAACATTCAACTCAGAAGCAACTCCATCCGCGTCGCGCCGTGGCGTTGGGCGGAGCCCAACGCCACGGCGACCCAAGCCCACAGGTGCGACAAAAAAAATCGTCAGCTGATTGAGGGTGTGATATGAGGGTTCCATCCAACAAGGATAACATGGCGGCACTTTCAAAGTCCTGCCAAGGACAGCGCCACGTGGGTGTGTGCTTCTGATACTTATTATGTCATCATGTGAAACCCTGCCAACATCCCTGACACGCTCACGAAGAGCATGCCACGAGAAAAAAGGGCCCGACAAGCAACTCCATCCGCGTCGCGCCGTGGCGTTGGGCAGAGCCCAACGCCACGGCGACCCAAGCCCACAGACACGACAATAATTCGCAAAAATTCACAAAAATTCACAAATGAGTTTGTGAACGTTTTGTGAAAGTTTGTGAAAGTTTGCGAAAATTTGCGCAAGTTTGTGAAAGTTTGTCCTGGGCAAGACGTTAAACTACCTGGGAGGGCTTCCCCAGACCATGACGGGTGCTTGCACCAGGAGTTTGAAACAGCCACTCATGCCTTGCGATGCTCAAGTGCCTGCTGGACCCCTATGTCCTTCAGGCCCCAAAGCAGGCAACGATATGGGAGCAACCTAACAGGGGAGGTGAAGAGGGCACGGGTCTTAGCCTGATGACACACTGCAACCTCAAGGTGACTGGCGACACCTCTCCCACAGTCTGCGGCACTCTGCCGTGGCGACAAGGCTTCCTGTCATGGGAGATCGCTGCGTGGATCAACGTGGCACCACCCGTGTGCTCGGCAGGTTGTTTCGGCACCTGTTTTCTCCGTGTCATGCTTTTCGTGAGCGTGTCAGGGATGTTGGCACACGCTGGGGAGGGTTCACATGATGACATAACATATATCAGAAGCACACACCCACGTGGCGCTGTCCTTGGCAGGACTTTGAAAGTGCCGCCTTGATATCCTTGTTGGATAGAACCCTCATATCACACCCTCAATCAGCTGACGAAAGTTTGTGAAAGTTTGTGAAGTGTTTGTGAAAATTTGTGAACTCTCAAAATTTCAACTGGCCTGACAGCCCCAATGTTCCCATTGATATACCCTAGAGCATAGGAATCATTGCTTGGGGTTTTGACAGTGGATGGGATGTGTATGAGCACAGCAAATCAATTGGACACATCCGCATCACATCACATCACAACTCATGACGCAGATTGTCCCGCACACCAGAAGACACCACCTCACAAAGATGCTTGCTCTCCGTGTTGCTACGCGCCAGGTGTGCGGTGCCGGTACGGCGTTGTGTGCCGGTGCTGGTGTGGGTGCTATGCAGGTGCGCGGCAAGGTGACGAAGGCAGCGGAACAGAAGGATGTGACTGGCCAGATGCGGAGGCTGTCTGCTGTCATGGTGAAGTTGTCTATCATGGCAAAGCGGGCTGCCAAGGAGGTTGCGAAGGCCGAGCGTGCTGCCCTTCGGCTCCGCACACAGGAGGATAAGGCTGCCAGGAAGGCCGAGCTTGCTGCCCTTCGGCTCCGCACACAGGAGGATAAGGCTGCCAGGAAGGCCGCGAATGTTGCCCACAAGCGAATGAAGGATGAGAAGGCGGTATGCTTCATGTGTTTCCTCTTCCGACGGCCCCTGCTTCTTTTCTGTGCCTCCCCTCTTCTGTTGCCCCACACCCGGTGGGTGGGTGTGGTATGGCTGTCTCCTAGTCACATCCTCCTATGACCAGGCCCACATTTCATGGGTGTGACGCTTGGCCCCGAGACCCACAGAAGCACCCCGCTACGATCCGCACGGAGTCCGGAAAGTGCTATTGGGCCGGGTAAAACACTGGATCTCAGACACAATCTGCATAACGAGTGAAGGGAGATCATCCTTGTGCTTCCTTCTACTTCTATTTCAATGCCCCGGTAGAGTGTGAGAATATGCATTTTTTGCACTGGTGGGGTCATTTTGGTCACGGGGTGCCTGTCCCCACCACTGACTGGGGTCTCCACCAAACTCGGGTCAAAATCAGGCAGAGATCCGCAAGACCATACGGGCAGTGTCTGGCCCTGTCACCGCGTTCAAGCTATTTGTCAAGAAGGAGACGCAGGGCAAGAGGAAGGTGGACAACGCAGAGCGGAGGTCATACCTGGGGGCACTGAACCAGAAGTACTCGGTATGTGTGGCGTGTGCCTGCAGGGTGTTGCAACATGCTGTCCCTGCACAGAGCCTGCCCGAGAGCGAGAAGCAGGCGCTGCAGGCGGAGGCTGCGAAGAACCTGGCGAAGCGCAACGCCATCCGCCAGTCTCTCAAGAAGCCTGCATCAAAGTACGCCCTGTTCACGAAGCAGCACTTCCCTGCGCTGTACGCTGCTGAGCTGAAGAAGGGTGTCAACTCAAAGACGGCCTTCAAGGCTGCGACGCAGGCTGTGGCGCTGAAGTACAAGAGCCAGTAAGAGTGAGCTGGCAGCTGTTTGTACGGATCAAATGGTTCACGGTCGCAGGCAATGATACTGTGAACCATTCGATTCGATATCCCGTTGTTCTTGTTATTTGCGGCGTGTGCATGCCACTGTGCTGTGTCTGATTGTCATGCCACACGTGCTGCTCGCACACGTCGCAGCCGCACTGCACACTGCACGTCACGGTGCATGCACTGTGTTGCAGGGTGTGTGTGGCACTCTCTCCCTTCCCTGTAGAACTTGCTGGTATTTCCTGTTCCTGCCACGTATCGTGTACCCAGGAGATTGAGGGCTGCACAGTCAAACGAGCGGATCGACCGCGTCTCAAGCAGGATGGTGGGTTGTACGTAGCCGTGCCGAGGTAATCGAACACCCGGTTTTCAAACGCATGTCATCTGCACGCACCCACACGGAACACTCACCCCCTCCCCTGATCAGGGCTTACGCAGTTTCGGAAACTTCAAAAAACTATACCTGGGACCCCCCGTGTTTAAGTCCCCCCAGGGGTGTAAGTAAGGCCGACTCCGGACTCCCGCCTGATTTTTGGGGGTTGGAGCTGCCTTGCTTTCCCTTAGGAATATGGCCTGAATGGTGACCACCAATCATCGCAGGGGGGGCTTAAACACGGGGGTGGCACGGTGGAGACCAATGTGACCTCTTCCGCTGCCGTCGAAGAGGGGTGATTCCGCGGTTCCGGCTCCTGGAACGTGACGCTTTTCGAAATCCATGCGGATGTGAATCCGCTTACTTCCTGAGGTTGATTCAGCCCCGCTTTTTTTCCAGCAAAAAAATGGTACCCAATGTCCCTCCTCCCCAGTGTGGGGCCCTTGGTCTTGTACGTGGGTTCCTTCCACGGTTCCTCCGCTCGCGCCATCCTCGGGTGCTGGAGGAAGACTTGCTGCGGTTACAAGACGGGCACACGCTACATGGGGGTCTGGGGGCGGAGCCCTCCAGCCGCCGGAGGCCACAGTAACCAACATCTGTTCATTTTGGGCGTACAGATTCTGTGTGAGTTGGCTGCGTCCTCCTGAGACTGGAGCTGTTGGATTCCCTGACTGATGGGAATCGAAGGACTTGGGTACGAGATATCCGCCACATAGGGGTCTGGGGGGCGGTGCCCCCCAGCCGCCGGAGGCCACGGTAGTGAACGTCTGGCTCTTGGCTTGGGGGTCTGGGGGGGCTCTGCCCCCCAGACCCCCCTGTGACGTGTGCCTGTCTTGTCACCAAGCCCTTGCGCGTACGCTGTGGCATGTCAAGAAGGGGGTGTAGTTGGAAAAAACGGCCCCGAAGCCCATTTTTTGCTTTCATCCGGCAGCTGATGATTGCCGGATCCACAGGAGAGGATGTGGACGCCGGCGGGATGCAGGGGTTACCCCATTTAGCGTCGAACCAGTGGGAACTGTCAGGTGGCATCAGGTGGCCTCGTGCTGTTGAGGCAACCATCGCATGCATCGGTCGTGCGCGCCTTACAGCACAACGAACATGACGTCGTCGCCGCCTTGTGAGACCTCCTCGCAGGCTGCTGTTTGGCCCGATACAATTCCCCGTCCTGAGGGGCAGCGACAAGGCGCCCAGGGTGCAAGAGGCGTCACAAGGCGTCATGATTCTCACTGTGGTGGTCAGCAGGCTTGTTCCTTATTCCTTGAAAAACATCAAACTTCCGGAAAGGCATGCCTGATTTTTCCCGGCCTGAAGCTGGTGGCAACAACGATGTGGTGGGGTGCCTGAGTGGACCACTTGATTCATATGGTAAGTGGTTTCTGCACACGCCGAGTGGCTCCTGCCACTGTGGTGGTCAGACCCCTTTGCCTTCCTACCCGGAGGAAAGCAAAAAAGGGGTTGGGGGGGGGGGTGTGTCGACTTTTCCCGGGTTTTCCCGGTCCCCTGGGGTTTTTTCCCTAGCGAAAATCCCTGGCGAAAATCCGTGAAAAGATCACCTCTGGAGGCCGGAAAAACTGGGAAACAAAAACCGGGAATGAAACTGGATTGACACCCCAGGGGAGTAACTTTTCACGATTTTGGCCGAAACCCCCGGAGTAAGGATCATGCATGTTCGACCGGTATTCCAACGAACGACGCCCCTTTCTTGATAGGCCACAGCGCACACGCGCGCAAGTCACAACACAAGGACACGCCACGGGGAGGGGGGTTGTCCTTTCTTTGGATTTGGTGTTTTGGAGTGTCCCCGATGGGGCAGGCTCGTGCTCTCCACGCGGGTCCTGCGGCAAGGCACCCTCGCATCAGGCCCTCAGTCCCCTGAAGAAGCGCCTGTAATAATTTTGTCGCGGGCAGCGCGTGCCAAATTATTTGTGCGCTCAACAAAGCAATGGGCAGGGTGTCTACAAGGCGAAATGAGTACGATTTATGGATATGGTCCAGGCCTGCCTCGGAACAACAAAGAAAGGCGATACCATGTCCACCAGAGCTATTCCTAACTAGGGGTCCGGATTCCATGATTTTGAATTTCAGATTTTTCACCACAACAGGGAACCTGTCAGTGTCAAAAAGATAGTAGGCAGCGCTTGGGCAACAAATTCAACCTCCTCATCAGGCTGCGGAGTTGCTTTTGTTTTGCCCGGATTTAGCGCACAAACAACAGCCTTATCTTTTTCCTCTGTCTGGCGCGTTTTTTTTTTGCACTCTGTTTAGCGCGTTTTTTTGCACTGCAGGAAACAAAATTCTGGTGAGGATTCACCGGAGTGGAGGGTGCTGAGGGGCTGAGCGGCTGGGGGGATGCTGCCTGTGAGGGAGAAGATGCACCAAGCAAAGACACACGGCCCCGGAGGGGCCGTGTGTCTGTGTTCAGTGGTGCATTCCTCCGACCTGCATGTCTACGGGGGTCTGAGCCCACATGGCAACCCCGAGTAAGGGGTGCAAACAGACACCCCATGGCCAAAATGACCCCACCGCGATCCGCACAGATCCCAAATATTCAGAGGAACAGGGTTTTGAAAAACCTGTGAGTGGGGTCCCGCTGGGTGGGTGGTGTAGGTGGGCTGCTTTCTGGTCTCCCAGTCACATCCTCCCTTCAGAAGTCCCTGAACCAGACCCACATTTCATGGGTGAAACTTGGCACGCACACCACCAAAGTGACCCCACTACGATCCGCACGGAGCTCAAATATTGCAATAACGCCAGTCATGTGCGGCGATGCGATCAGTTTTGAGCCCCCCAAATAGGTGCCTCAGTGGGGGCCCTCGCTACCAGTCACAGCTCGTCACAGCTCGTCAGTCAGTGAGGGGAAGTGAGCTGTGGATCACTCCTTCTCACTCAGTCACACCTGGTAGCAGCGGTAGTAGTTTTTTTGTATCCGATTTCGGTCACCAGCCCCCCAGACCCCCAGATTTAGGAAAAGCCCTGATGTCCACACCTGTTGCTCACGTTTTATGCACGTGGGTGGCCAACACCACCTATCTGACGACACCGCACCGACTCTGGAAGGGTTGTCGTCAGTGCTGCTGCGGCTAAACCCTAGAAGTCTGGAGTGAGTCCGAGAAGCCGTGCGTTAACTTACACAACCTACACAGAACCCAATTTTCGATCACCCCATGACGCAGCTGTTTTGTTTTGTTGCATCGCATTTGCCCCTGTCTGTGCCTTTGTCTGTGCTTCTGCTGGACCGCACGTTCAGCAAACTTGTTTCAGCACCTTCGGTCCATAGGGTGACCAGAGAAGGGCGGCTTCCCTGTGCGTGTGCTATATTTTTTACGCACACGACCTTCGTGCGGAAAGTGTCATTCAGCTCTGCCAAACGTGCTCTACACACCACCCCCTTCATCAGGCAAGTGGGTTTGTAAGTGTGTGTGGAAGCGTCAACGCAACAGTTTTGCAAGGTTGGAAGGTTGGAAGGGGCCAAACGGAACAAAACACCACCCTTCATCAGGCCAACGAGTGATGACATGCCCCCTGCCTTCGCCCCTCCGTACGTCAGCCTTTGCACCGAAGTGCCTAATGCAACGGAAATGCGGTGGCTGAGCTGCCATCCCGTCTCCCGCGATGCGCGTTTTTATGTATTGATGTTTGTGTCTTGTTGTCTCGTCTGTACAACCGAAAACCCCCACCGCATCACATCACATCACATCACATGACGCAGGTTGTCCCACACACCAGAAGACACCACCTCGCAAAAATGCTTGCTCTCCGTGTTGCTGCGCGCCAGGTGTGCGGTGCCGGTGCGGTGCTGCGTGCCGGTGCTGGTGTGGGTGCTGTGCAGGTGCGCAGCAAGGTGACGAAGGCGGCGCGCAAGAAGAAATCGTTGGCCACGCAGCAGCTGGTTGGCCAGAATTCCGTTCACAAGCTGCAGGCAGGGAGTGTACGCAACGTCACATCAAATAATCCTGTGAAGAAGGCTGCTCAGAAGTCGAGATCTACTACTGCCAAGAAGGCTGCAGCCGACCGCAGGCAGGCCGCAGCGCTTTTTAAAGCAGCTGCTTCGAAGCGGACGGAGAAAGTCTCAGTGGCTGCGGAGAGTCTGCTGGAGACACATCCTGACAGACAAGCTGCTCCAAGGGCACAGGTGGATGTTCAGGGATCACGATTTTCGCAGCAGGACTCGCGCAACTGCGGGGTAGACCTTGACCCCAAGGCGGATGCCAGGAACCAGGAGAAGTCGGTGGTGTGCGCCGTGGTGCCCGTGCCCCCAGGCTTACCGCTGAGACGTCGAGACCGCTGTCCTGATGTGATCGATAGGGCTGTTGTCGATGATTCTGTCCGAAGTCCGATGCCTGCGAACCTTCATGTGGCTGCCGTGAATCCGGACAATGTGACGTTGGGTATGGCCGTGGTGCGTAGTGTGACGAAGGCTCTCCGCAAGGAGGAGGCGGCGGCCAAGAAGGCAGTGTCGGCGAAAGCGAAGGTGGCTGCCCTGAAGCAGAGGAAGGACGCCGCCAAGGCGAAGCTGGATGCCAAGCTTGCTGCTGCAAATCAGCGCAAGGATAAGGCTGTTGCTGCCAAGAAGGCGAACGTTACTGCCCTGAAGCACCACAGATCGGAGGCCCTTGCTGTTCGACAGGTGAAGAAGTCTGCTCTAAAGCTGCGGAAGCAGACGACAGCAAAACAGGGACACAGGAGGAACATCCTGCGGGCACGGGCACGGACAGTATGTGACCAGTGGATGAGATTTGGCTGGGGTGCACAGGCTTTTGTTTGAGGCGTTTGTTTGAGTCAAGCTGAGTCCCCTGATTTCGCCTGACTGGGCTGAAAGTCAGGGTAGGGGACGCCTAACTCAGGCTGTGCCGATGTATGCTGTCAGGCAGCATGTCCACCGTCAGAACTGACTTCCCTCAATGTCGTGGCTGGTGGGGGCGCACCTTTCGCCAACTGGCGATGCGTCGTCATGACCCCACTTACCCCACTCACAGAAACGCGAAACGAAGGCGAAGATAGCGTCGTCCGGCCCGGTCAGTGCCCGGAACCTGTTCTTCAAGAAGGAGACGCAGGGCAAAGGGAAGGTGGATCTGAAGGCACTGAACCAGAAGTACTCGGTATGTGTGGCGTGTGCCTGCAAGGTGTTGCAACATGCTGTCCCTGCACAGAGCCTGCCCGAGAGCGAGAAGCAGGCGCTGCAGGCGGAGGCTGCGAAGAACCTGGCGAAGCGCAACGCCATCCGCCAGTCTTTCAAGAAGCCTGCAACGAATTACGCCCTCTTCACGAATAAGCACTTCCCTGCGCTGTACGCTGCTGAGGTGAAGAAGGGCGCCAGCCGAAAGGCGGCCTTCAAGGCTGCGATGAAGGCTGTGTCGCTGAAGTACAAAAGACGATGTCGACAGATGCGGTACCCCCAAGACAGATCTGGCACAAATTCAACCTTACGGGATGCAGGGTCTAAGTCGCCAAGCGGGGTTCCGTGATTAACCAGTGCTTTCCAAAATGCAGTTATCCAGCGATTAGCTGAAATCGTGAAAAGCGTCCACTCTCAAAGCCCAGCTCCCCGTGGTGTGTTGGGCGATGTGCCGTATTCAATCATCCCGTGTTGGCACCCCTGGAGGTTGTCTACAGGAAGCCGGTCTGCCCGATGGCTGTCCGGCAACCTTACGACCACAAGGGGCAGTGTTTTCCGACAGCCCACAAGTTCTTCACATATTTGCGTGGCATCACCATGATCATTGCTTTTGCACAACCCGCATTGTCGCCAGCGAAATTGCGATGGTGTCGTGCTTTCAGTGGGAACGTGCGGCTTTTCAAAGCCCACGCACCAGGCCAGGGGATCGCGATTGCCGATTTTTCCGACAGGCCTTCTCTCTGTGTCAGACTATGTCGCTTAACAGCTGCAGCCGGTTTGTGAAGCATCTGCAGCTCACTTATTCTCCCTTTCCCGCATGCCTCCACCTGAGTTTGGCGGAGTTTCAGCGGACTTTCGCCTGAGTACCTTCCACTGCGCTAGTCTTCCGGGGCCTACTTTGGCCAAATTGCCACGGTAAGGGGGTGGGTGGGACAAGGCTGAGGGTGTCACGAAGAACGTGGCTCTCCAGCCCTTTCGGGGGTCCGTTGCACGCACAATGCCATTGCATTTGGAAAGAAATCGGCGCTGCCGCCGAGTTGTCCTTGTTACGCCCACTTTGCGACTCATTCTCATCGAGCCCGGTGCTCGACTCAATCTGAGCCCTTGAAACTCCGTTTCCATCACTGTCCTGTCTTACACGTCAGGATTGTATTCGGCGAAAGAAAAGTTCTGCAGGGTCGAAGACGACGTGCATCTATGCGGTCGGAACTCAGCCCCTCGTCGTCTCGCACGGCAGGCTGTGCTTGTCGATGCTCAAGTCCGAAGACGGCGTGTGTCTTTCCCAAACAAACTTATGCCTGAAGAGGAATCAGCAGGACGGAGGACGTATCAGAATAGGTTCGAAACGGACGTCATTAAGAGTGGTCCACGTGGTGTTCGTACTGGTCATGCTGCAACACGTTGCCACACTGAAACAAACGAATAGCCACTAGTTCTTGTGTTCCATGTGAAGGTCCCCAGGGTTTCCGCGACGTGGCTAAATAGCCACGGGGTATTTTTTTTACACTTTCAGGAGGGGGGGTCTGGAGCTTCGCCCCCCCAGACCTGTGGCATGTGCTGCGCGATAATGCGGAGTCACATCGGGTGATGGAGGCCGGACCCTCAGTACGCCTCAGTAAGCTGGCCGACGCAGCCGATCACCGAATCTGGACGCCCTCCAGGAACAGACGCTCACTACCGTGGCCTCCGGCGGCTCGGGGGCTCCGCCCCCCAGACCCCCCTGTGTTGTGTCTAATCACCAGTCCTCGCAAAAGGGGTGTCGTTCGGGAAAACAGTCCGAAAGCCGGTTCTTGTTTTCCTCCGGTCCCCGGATAGCGTGGTCACTGACCTCAGGGACTGGAGGAAACTGGGGAGGCATGAAGGCCCGCTTTGCCAGTGGGCTGTGGAACCATCGGAGGGATTTTTTCGGGGGGGTTGCGGACAAGCTGGTATTTTTTTTGCCACAGTTTTTGGCACGGATGCACTTCGCCGAACGCGGAAACCCTGAAGGTCCCACGAGTTGATTTTTCTTTTGCGCGTTGCTGTTCTGGTTGCGCCACGGCCCGCTGTGTGAACCACGGCGTTGCGTGCGGTGCCTCACAGCATGTGACATGTGCGGGCATTGAGGTCTCTCCACATCGTCTTTTGATGTCCTTTGCTGTTCCTGTTATTTGCGGCGTGTTCAAGCCACTGTGCTGTGTCTGATTGTCATGCCACACGTGCTGCTCGCACACGTCGCAGCCGCACTGCACACTACACGTCACGGTGCATGCACTGTGTTGCAGGGTGTGTGTGTGGCACTCTCTCCCTTCCCTGTAGAACTTGCTGTTATTTCCTGTTCCTGCCACGTATCGTGTACCCAGGAGATTGAGGGCTGCACAGTCAAACGAGCGGATCGACCGCGTCTCAAGCAGGATGGTGGGGTGTACGTCGCTGTGTTTCATCGCATTTGCCTCTGTCTGTGCCTCTGTCTGGGGTGCACGTAGCTTGCTGATTTGCTGTTATTCATGAACACTGCATCTTGTCGCTCCACCACACTGTGCAGGCCTGCCCCCTCCTCTGCAATGCTGCGCGTTTCCATGATGGGGTGTCGCCCTGCGGGCCTTGTGTGCCAAGTGCGGTGTGTGCAGGACGCAGTCAAGGTCTCGAAGCCAAAGGCCTCAAAGACGTCGAAGACTCTCGTCGACAAGGTATTGTGTTTCGCATAGCAGCATCGCACCTGCCCTGATCCACAGGAACTGGCGGCAAAGCTGAAGGAATGTGGTCCCACGCGGCCTCGCAACGTGTTCGTCAGCCAGCTGACGAAGGGGACCAAGGGGCGCCTTGACTTTAAGAAGATCCAGGAGGAGTGGTTGGTATGGCACCAGGGCACTTCGTTGACCACCTGTGGAGGAGACTGGCCACTGGTCAATATTTTCCTGAGCCTCTTGTCTGGGGGGGTGGCACCAGTTCTCGTTTTGTATCCAGTTGCCTTTGCCCCTGGCCCTGGGACACATCTGACCAGTGTCACTGAGACCTGCACCATACATTGCATCAACTCCTGCCCCCACACAGAAGCAGACAGAGGCACAGAAGGAGGAGTTTGCTGCCATTGCGAAGGTGAACCTTGAGAAGAAGAAGGCGATAATGGAATCGTGTGGGTTGAAGAAGCCGCAGAAGTCGCAGAAGTCGCAGAAGCCGCAGGAGTCGCAGAAGCCGCAGGAGCCGCAGAAGCCGCAGAAGCCGCAGGAGTCGCAGGAGCCGCAGGAGTCGCAGAAGCCGCAGGAGTCGCAGGAGTCGCAGAAGCCGCATTACGGAAAACGCGGGCTTTCCAAGTTTGCCCTTTTCACAAAGGAGCACTTCTCAAGCTTCTACCAGGAGGAGCTGAACAACGGGACAGCCAAGAAGGATGCTTTTGCGAATGCCACCAGGGCTGTGTCGCGGCAGTACAGGGTGGAGAAGGCCAAGGCTGACGCGAAGGAGGCGGAAGTGAAGAAGGCTGTGCGCAAGTGAGTGATGTGTTAGCCGTGTTGCTGTTTCGATTACCCGTTGCAACTTTAGTTGTTTGGGTCTTCTGGCGGTGCCCCAGCAGCATTCCGCGGTGCGATGCGAGGGCTGTTGTTGACGGTTGGGTATTGGGGTATTGTGACCCGCCTAGAATCCCTCCCCTCCACGTCCCGTTTTGTGTATGCGACCGTTCTCATGACAGTAGACCTGGTTATGGTGGATACGGACCAACGGACCAAGGGCGTCGTCGGTGCCATGGCAAACAGTTCCGTCTCTCACGACACGATCGAAACCCCACCCCCTCCCCTCCCCTCCCCTCCCGACGAGAGTGCCTCAGAATCAATTTCCGGTCATGCTGTCGTGTGTATAAGCTCTGTGCCGAACTGTTCCAGCCAGTGTGACACCCTCTGTTGCTGTTCGGCCTCAGTTTCCACACTTGAGAACGAAGGTCCCCACCCCTTCACTCCCTCCTTTGTGTGACTTCGTTCAACCCCAACCGCAGAAACGTGTCAGGCGAGCTGGCGCGGAGGTGTGCCATGTGAGTAGGTGGGCATCGCACATATACACCACAGGGCATACACGATGGGGTGCGCGGAGGGCAAGACACCCCCGAAAAGCAATGCTGCTCTGGGCCAGAAGAGGACCCGCCCCGTGAAGCCGCCACCGGCAGGGGTCGCCACACCCGCCGCACCCGCACCCACACCCGCACCTGCACCTGCCGCACCTGTGTCCCGTCATCCGGTGGAGCCTCCTGCCTCCGAGCGGGCCGCGGCACAGCCATGCGCTGCAGCAGACGCATGTGAAGCAGACACCGCGGGTGCAGACACTGCCCGCACACAGCCCGCATGCGATGCGGAGCCACGCACAGGACAGGCACCTGCGGGCACCCCGCCGCACACCCACAGCCGGACAGATCCCGACCAGGCGGTGAAGCGCAGGGCGCCTGCCACCCCGCCCCCGCGGCAGGCAGAGTCGCAGTGCAGCCTCTTCACTGCCGATAAGGAACACGATGTGGCCGCCAGCGCTGCGGGACCCACCGCCACCAACAGCGACTTTGCCAGCCAGGCCTGGGAGGCCTCGCGCGAGAAGGTCATGATGAGTGCATGGGACCTGCAAGACTCTGCGCAACTCACGCGGGACACCTGAATCTACTGGCCCTTTGGCTTGGCCCACCTTGTGTCAACGGGCACTTTTGCCACCCCCCGGCCGCCCCCGCCTTGATGTTTTCTCAGACACGCCCGCTGACACGACCCCCCACGTTGCCCTGTATCCATCTTGGTCGAGGGGTGGGGGGGTGGTGGGGTCAGACCTGCCCCCCCCCCCCCCCCCCCCCCCCCCAGAACCCCTCCCTCATCGCCGGCCACGCCTCCGTCTCCGAGGGTGAAGATGTCGCCGAGAAGGGGAGTGTGTGAACGAAAACCCCGCAGGTTTGAGGTTGCTTATCCACCCCCCCCCCCACCGAGTTCAGGGTGTCATTCCTGTGCTTCCTTCTACTTCAATTTCACTACCCCCGCCGAGTTCAGGGTGCTCAACCTTGTGCCCCCCCCCCCCCTATCCTTTCAACGAGCAAATTGGCATGCAACTGGAATGTCATCACAGCAGGTCACACGGGTTGCATGAACCTGGCTACAACAATGGCAATGGTTACACACACATTTTTTCACATGATGAGTGCCTTGACGTCTGATAGTGGGAATCAAAGGACGTTTATGCACACCATCACAGCCTATATTGCCCGCACAGTACAACAACACAGCACATGCTGGTGGATTTCAGACACAACCTGCATAACGAGTGAAGGGAGATCATCCTTGTGATTCCTTCTACTTCTATTTCAATACCCCCCACCCCCCGTCACCCACACCAGCATAATTATGCACTTTCGCAAATGGTACCACTCATTTCACTTCAGGTTCTCGGGTTCTAGCTGACCCACACACCCTTCTGGGAGGTAGGTCGAAACAGTCACAATGCCGCGCGTGTTGGACATGGTAGAGCCCGTGCTGGGCTTCCTCCCTGAGGTTGAGAAGCCGAAGGAAAGGAAGACAGCTCTGGAGAAGATTGTTTGGACTGGTATGCGCGACTGGGGGGCGGGGGGTCGGGGGGGGGGGGGTGAAAAGGGGTTCCCGCAGCCCCTTCGCGGGCTGTTGCATTTTTGCCCCCACCCCCACCCCCCACACGGCATGTTGGCAGAGACACAAAGGCCAGCCATCGCACTGCACAGTGGGGTGAGGGGATTGAGGCGGGTGGGGGCCAGGAGTGGCAGTGTTGCGTGTTACCCCACCACATCTCTGCCGTGAAATGCCGCACCCACCACCCCCTTTGCAGTGCTGTCGCTGTTCGTGTTCCTGGTTTGCTGCCAGATCCCCGTGTTCGGTATCCGCCCCAAGCCTGGCAGGTATGACTTGCGGCCAGCCATAGTTGGAACTGCATCATGCATTTTGTGATTTGTGTGTGTTTTGATCGCGGATGAGCGCTTATTTCTGAGTCAGATATACACAGGCAATTGGCAGCTCTGCTCGGGGGCGGTGTTGCCAGTGTGTCGCGGATTTCTGTGACACCTTTCACGTCGCCCACCCCACCCACAGCGACCCCTTCTACTGGATGCGCGTGATCCTTGCGTCGAACAAGGGCACGCTGATGGAGCTGGGTATTTCCCCTATCGTGACTGCGTCGCTGATCATGCAGCTGCTGCAGGTATGCTGTAGTATTCTCCTGCTTCATATGCACAGCCATCCCAGAGAGCCCTGCCCTATTGCTGCCTGAGTGTGGAGTGGAGGCGGGGGGTCCGGCTTGCTGGTCACCCTCTCTCTATCCCTCAAATGGCCGGAGAGCCCTGCACTCTCCTGGAGCCCCAAGCCAAACGTAAGCGTCTCAACCACACGCCTCCCACTTGCCGCATACACACAGGGCGCGAAGATCCTCTCGATGGACGACAGCTCCGCAAAGGACCGCAAGCTGTTCGCCGGCGCACAGAAGGCGTTCGGTCTCATCATTACGTTCGTTGAGGCCTTTGCCTATGTGATGTCTGGCATGTACGGCGACGTTGCCGACATGGGTATCGTGACGGCGATGCTGATTGTTGTCCAGCTGATGGTGGCTGGTGTGATCTGCATCCTGCTGGACGAGCTTCTGCAGAAGGGCTACGGTTTCGGCTCGGGCATCTCGCTCTTCATCGCCACCAGCATCTGCGAGACCATCATCTGGAAGTCGTTCTCCCCCTTCACCATCAACACGGGGCGCGGCGCGGAGTTCGAGGGTGCGGTGATCGCCCTGTTCCAGCAGCTGCTGCAGAACAACAGCAAGCTGCGTGCGCTGAAGGACGCCTTCTACCGCCCCCACCTGCCCAACGTCATGAACCTGCTCGCCACGTTCGTCGTGTTCCTTGTGGTCATCTTCTTCCAGGGCTTTGCCGTGAAGATCCCTCTGCAGCACGCCGGGTCCAAGACCCCTGCGCCCCAGCCCATCAAGCTGTTCTACACCAGCAACATGCCGATCATCCTGCAGACCGCGCTCGTGTCGAACCTCTACTTCATCTCGCAGGTTCTTTACAACCGGTTCCCCAACAACGTCGTTGTGTCGCTCCTCGGGAAGTGGGACCAGGCCTCGTACTCCAGCAGCGGCTACGGCCAGTATGCCTCAATGCTTCCAGCTTCCACATTTTTATTGGTCTCGCTGAGTGGACTCTGAATGAGTCTACTCTGATGAACCACTTCTACGTGTGTGGGAATCACACAGCCCTGAAATATTTGTTGAAGTAGTGCCAGCCCTGCTCGGCCGCTGTGCCACACACACCACACCGCTTCTGCCCCCTGGCTGTCTTTTCACTGACACCTCCCCACCCCCCCCCCCACCAGGTCTGTGCCGGTGAGCGGTATCGCATACTACGTGTCGCCGCCGCAGTCGTTCACCGATGTGATTGAGGACCCCATCCACGTCGTCTTCTACATCGTGTTCATCCTGACGACGTGCGCTCTGTTCTCCAAGACGTGGATTGGGATCTCGAAGCAGGCCCCGAAGGACGTTGCTGAGCAGTGGTCGCAGCAGCAGCTGATCCTGGTTGGGTACACATCCAGCAAGGAGCAGCTGCAGGCGCACCTGGAGCGGTACATCCCCACCGCCGCCGCCCTGGGTGGGATGTGCATCGGTGCCCTGACGGTGCTGGCTGACTTCCTCGGTGCCATTGGGTATGTCCTCCATGTGGTGAGGACGCAACTGTCCAGCAGGCTATCAACCACCGCAATCGTTCTGCACGGCAGGGATCCACAGACATTGCCACAGGTGTCTCGGGCACCCTGCCTGCATCTAGGAGTGATGGTGGGTTGTCGCCCTATCCTCACGTTTCTCTTGCACAGACTGACACCACAGACATCCAACACCACCCCACAACAGGTCTGGCACGGGTATTCTGCTGGCCGTTGGGTTCATCCACCAGTACCAGGAGCAGCTTGAGGCGGTATGGTCAATCATGTGGTTTGGCAGTCAGCGTTTTTTTTGTTAGTTCGGCGGAGCCAAGTGGGGAAACTTTCTGTGCCTTTAGCACTCACACCACTTCATCAGACCGGGGGGTGGTGTACACAAAGAGTGGGGGTCTGCGTTCCAACAAAACAACTTTCGGCAGTGATTGGTTTGTTGTCTCGTTTTGCTGTCACTCTACGATCCAGCGGGGACACATATAGTATTTTGTGTTGGTTGGCCTTTTGGCGCAGCGTCCCAACACGCATCCCCTCACCACCACCAATTTTCCCTGCCAACAGGAGGGCGGCCTCAACCAGGTGCTGGGCAGGAGGTAGACCGCAGCTGTACAAGATATAGCCGCGCCCTGAAGATCGTGAGATCATGTCACTGAGGAGTGACATCTCTGGACAGGACCAGATAACAGAGCTGGGAGCTGGCGGGGGCCTGTGTAGGGGGGGGGGGGGGACGCGGGGGCGCGTGTATGTAGCAGTGTGGGACTCGCATCCAGAGCAAAGAGTGTGTGTGATGTGTGCTCGGGTGCGTTTCTTTTCCTGCTGCAAAACAAGACTCAGGTGTGATGGTTCAAGAAATAGCGCCCGCCCATCCGCCCGTCCATCCCCCCCCCCCCCCCCCGCCTGCATCTGCCCCGAAGAGAGAATTATGCTTACGTGCCTGCCCACAATCGGTTTTCTTGCGGGCGCCCGAATAAGGAAAGGGCAAATTTCCGTCGTCCCGTGTTTTTTTCTTATTTTGTTGAACACAGGGTATAAGATAGACGTTTTTTCTGGCGCCGTTTTCCGGTTTTTCTGGTTTTGATTTTTTTCGCGCGCGCCTTCGGCGCGCGCGACCCGCGCAAACCCTCTCAGAATCACACCCAACACGGCTGGACCAGGCTCCGCCGAACAGCGTGGCGTGTTGCTCAACACAGCTCCCCGAAGGGACGGAACTGAGCTTTCAATGCGTCCACGTACTGACGGAGCGCGGCTTCGCATCACCCCCCCGTATCAGGACAAACCCCCCGAGGGTGCTGCTCTGCTGGTACGCCTCACGAAGGGCAACTACCTTCATGGTCGATCTTGTTGCATGACCACCCCCTAGAGGCAGTCAGTCAGACGCTGCGCACAACGTGCGCTCATGCGAACACCAGCGGGTGTCTCCAACACTGCCCAAATCGCGGTCCCGCCAGAACCCGAATCCATCGATCCTCTCCAAGGCGGACATGCACTCCCGAAAACACCGGAGTTTGCATGTGCCATTCCCAGCAAGGCAAACGTGCTCGAGACAAGGTCGTAGCTTGCGTGGATGACAGGGTGGTCCTTGGCAGTGTGCATCGCAACGAGATTGAGTGCATGCGCTCGGCAAGCCGCCCAGAAGGAGTACGGTGCGGTCGGAATGGTCAAGCTACCGGAGTATCTCGAAACTTCACACAGAGAAGACCTGCATGACGAGGACATCACCACCCACCGGGCCTCCCGCTGGGCTCCTTTTCTCCGCTTCTCTGCTTTCTTTTGACTGTTTGAGCTCCGTGCGGATCACGATGGGGTCACTTTCCATGTTTTTTTGGCTAATATTCCCACTGGTTGACTGTCACAAAGGTTCCCCAAAAACCGGCGAAAATCCGATCGGCCTTTTTTCTTTTTTTTCCAGAAAACCGGAAACCGGGAAACCCTGGTTTTGAAAACCGGAAAACCAGGCCTATCTTATCCCCTGGTTGAACACCTCCTTTTTCCTTTTTGTTTTTTTTCGGGCATTTGCCGGTCTTCTTGCGTGTATCTGCATGTGCGCACATGATTGGCTGCCCGCCGCTGAGTTTGTGTTTCTGTGTAATTGTGTGTCTCTAGTGACCACTTTTTTGAGTGGGTCGTGCGCGGGTCGTGTCCCACTTGCGTTGCGTGTTTGTGGATTGCAACTTTTTCTTGCAACCCACCAGAAGATGGATCTGACGACATGTGCATTGTACTCTTTGGCAGGCTGTACTTGACAGTGGCGTATCTACGTGCCTTTTCTGAACCCCCCCCCCCCCATCCACCCTTTTTCCAGTTAGTTCCACGGGCCTCTTGCAGTCTGGCAACAGGCGCGATTCTGTTCGATTCCAGCAGGGGCAAGGGTAAGCAAAAAAAGGTGCAAGATGATTCGATTTTTCTTGGGCAAGGTGAATCTCAGTTGTTCCGACCGTCGTTTATATCACTCAGCATGAACAAAATATGACAAAGGCCAGGACTAGCGGTCGTCGATGTCAAAAAAATGTACTTCAACTGGCTGTCTCTTGTGTGCCAGCCTTTCTCTCACAAAAGGCAACAGCCGCGCGCACATGATTTGAGAAGCCCATTACCATCAACGACCCAGGTGTTGCATATTGGTGGTGTGCATAGAAAACAGGAAGAAGGCAACGGCATCCATGTGAAAAAAGACTTGTCTCTCTCTCATCCCCCCAGTGTTTATTTTTGACCCAAGTTTTTTTTTCTCTCACACACAAAAAGAACGCCATCGGGTTTCTCTTCTCTGATTTTTCTTTATACCTGCACACCGCACGCCGCACACCCCACCACCCACCCACCCCCCCCCCCCTAGGGGGGGTCAAATGGGGGTGACAAACACGATTTTTCAAAAAACCGGCGCAGAGGCCCCAAAGCCCCCGTAAACCCTCCAAACCCCCCCAGATCGGTCCGGAAACCCATCGAACCCCACTTTTCCACCATTCCGGGCACCTCAGGTGCCCGAATTGGGGTACCTAAATTTTGTGCCACCGTTTGGTACCGTACAGTGCCACTGTGTGGGAGGTTGGAAAAGAAAATGCCCCAACACACCACATCTGAGGGTTGCAATGCATGTTGCTTGCCAACCACGTCATCCGGTGGGTGTCAGGCGCTATGTAGGTGGCATTAGCCAGGTCTTCGATGTGTTCTGGCTTGTATATATACCTCCCTGCCTGCGGCACAGGCACTGCCTTTGTCCCCCACACCAGCCACAGAGAGCGTATTGTACTCGGTCCACGGTTGCTGATTCATTGTGATGCGTTGTATCCTCGAGTGAACGTCACACACTAGTGGCACCACCACCCGCCATCCGAGAGCTGTATTGACTTTGCGCGCTTCCGTTGTATTCACCTCGCCACGCATATTGCATCGTTCAGTACCAGTGCTCTTGGGCCAGGCAAAGTAGACCGCAGCAACTACCAATTCTGGCACAATGGGTACCACGACAGCGCACTTCATGTGTTCCCGGAATGTACAGCTCGTGTTGCAACAGTCGTTGTCAACACATCCCGGTTGTGGAGCACTGCTGCACAGGAATCACACGACCATCTGGACTGTTCCGTACCTACAGGCAGCCTCCCGGTGCATGGTGGCAGGGAGGTATATATACAAGCCAGAACACATCGAAGACCTGGCTAATGCCACCTACATAGCGCCTGACACCCACCGGATGACGTGGTTGGCAAGCAACATGCATTGCAACCCTCAGATGTGGTGTGTTGGGGCATTTTCTTTTCCAACCTCCCACACAGTGGCACTGTACGGTACCAAACGGTGGCACAAAATTTAGGTACCCCAATTCGGGCACCTGAGGTGCCCGGAATGGTGGAAAAGTGGGGTTCGATGGGTTTCCGGACCGATCTGGGGGGGTTTGGAGGGTTTACGGGGGCTTTGGGGCCTCTGCGCCGGTTTTTTGAAAAATCGTGTTTGTCCACGTAAAAGGGTGGCATTTGACCCCCCCTACCCCCCCCCCCCCCCCACCACGACTGTGCGCCATCAGAGAGGTCTCTGCCTGGGATGGAGATGGCACCCGACAGTCTCAGAGGATGACCACCGAGCCAGAAAAGCCAGGGGAGGATGTGGTATCCCCGTGGGTCTGTGATCCACCGGCTCTGCGTTCCCCCCCACCCCCCACCCTTCTCGTGAGGAGGCGATGCCGTCCGCGGGAAGTTGCCAGGTACAGCCGCAACAAAAAAACGCACGAAATCTGAAGATGGTTCCCCCTCCCCTCCCACCCTCCCCCTCCCCCCCTCCCCCGGATGGCCACCAGGCCACTGACAGACAACTGTAACGCACCCTCCCGTTGTGCATTGATCCGCCCTGTGCAGCTTATCTGGTGTGAAAAGGACGAATATTGCGAGAATGTGCTGGGAGACTTGCTTTTCCATTTCTCGACAAATTCACACACAGTCAAGAACGTGTCACAGTCAAGACCACCCTCCGACCCACAACCTCCACCTCCCCACCTCCCTCACAGGTTTTCACACCCACTTGAAGTTTCAGGATCTGTTAGCGGCGCTCGCTCCGTCTCCCCGGACCCACTGGCGAAGCGTTTGCAGAGAGAAGTACCTGTTTTGCTTTTTGTCCCCCCTCCCCCCCACCCGACACCACCGCACACGGAGAGGAGGCGGTGTGGGGGAGAGGGGGGGGGGTCGGGAGGGGTCGCTTTGGGTGATCTCACCAAACAACAGTCTCTCCACACCTTCTCCTCTTCTCTTTCTCTCTCTCTGTGGGTGGTCCCACACACCTACACACCTTCACACCCTCCACACACCCTTCCCTTCCTCCCCCCCTCCCCACTCCCGACGATGTCTCTCGCCTGCCTGATAGCCGCAGCGGCGCTGGGCGAAGGTGTATTCCAGAAGGCCAAACAAGGGGTGCCGTGGGCAACGCTCTCTGCCGAGCAAGCCAGTCGGCTCGACGGTGGGGAGTGGAGCACACTGCGCAGCAGGGATGTCCCGAAGCTGAGCGATGCGATCTTTGCCGGGCTTGTCGCGGATGATTTTGCGAAGTGGAAGTCGTGCTGCAGCGGGATATCGGAGCTGCAGCTGGGGCTTATCCCGCCCCTTGCCATCAGCAATATGAACCCCGTCTGCCTGAAGTCGCTGTCACCCACACAGTTCGCCTGGCTTTCACCCGAGCAGCTGAGCCACGTCCCCGCCCAGATCGCGCAGTTTGTCACCCGGCGGCAGATCGCGTCACTCCTCGGCACCACATGCCGTGAGATGAGCGCCAACTCGCTTGCGAAATACCTCACCCCGTCGGCTTGCCGAGGCCTCTCCGCGGACTGCACATCAGCCACACCCACCGAGGTCTTCGCCTCCATGTCTCCCGACTGCGTCCAGCATATCGGGCCTGCCGGGATCGGAGCGATGGAACCCGGAGCGCTCGAGGCTGTCTTCCTGCAACTCCTCCCCCACCAGGTCGGCTGGCTGACCCGCGACCAGTGCCAGATGGTCTCACCCGTGACGCTCCTCGGGGTGGCGCCCGGCTGTGCCGGGTTCACTCCGCAGTGCATCACAGCTCTCCCAACCGCCACGCTGGGCGGGCTCCCTGCTGGCTGTGCGGAGCACATCTCCATCCCAGCCCTGCATGTTCTGTCGGAAGGTCCGAGCCTTCTCCCCTACATGGCCGCGGGTCTCCCTTCGCTGATCGCGGGGAGCTGGGTGCGGATGGAGGCGCTGGGCCCTGGGGTTTGTGCGGTGATCCTGCCGAGCGATGCAGCGCTGCTGCCCAATGCGCTGTGCAGAGCACTGTCTCCGGGGTGTGCGCACAGCTTCACACCGGCGGTTCTTGAGGCAGTGCCGGCGGGCTGTATTGCGGCAATGTCGCTGCAAACACTTGCAGCGATCCCGACCCGCCTGATGCCGCTTGTCAACGCACAGGCATTCGCACAGTTCAGCGACATGCAGCTGGGGGCGCTGACGCCATTCCAATGCGCGCAGCTGCAGACCTCCCAGGTGTCCGCGATACTCCCTCCTCTGAGCTGCTCCAACACAGCGAGGCGGTGCGTCCAGTTCTCCAGTCCGGCGTCCGCAGGACAGTTGCGCGACCCTTGCCCACAGGAGCCCTCTGTGTGAGAATGTCGTGGGTGGGGGGGGGGGGGGTGGGGGTGCTTCTGCCGTTGACGGTTCGGTACAGCCCCTGCTGTGAACAACATTTATGTGCCGTTTGCTGCGTCTTGAGAGATCACACGCACCCCTCCCCTGCGCCCCCCCCCCCCCCCCTCCACAGTCACACCACCTCACCACACCCGGAGGGTGTGTGCACCAAGGGTGTTTGGGTGATGTTTGTGCTCCAGCAAACCAGTTTGCCAGCAGTTATTGATACGTTTGCCATGTTTTCTTCTTGTTGGTTCGGCGTAGCCAACTGGGGAAACTTTCTGTGCCTTTAGCTGGATCGTGCGACCCCACTTCGCACCACTTCATCAGACTGGGGGGCGGGGGGGGGGGGGAGTAAAAGAGTAGAAAACGCACTGTTTTCTGCACCGGCAGCACCCTCACTGCCCCACACCCCACCTCTCCCAACTCCTCGGCGCCTCGATCTATATCTCCATTGTATGTGGAGAGTCTTTGTGGAGGCTGAGCTTCCACTCTTTATTCTTTCTAACCATCCCTCTGCCACCTCCAATTGCTTCTTAACCGCAGGGGTATTTCTTTTTTGCGCTAACCAGGCTCCTGGTCTCTAGCAAAGAAGACTGTTGGCAGCGCATGTGTTCACCCATGTACCCCACAGGTAACGAACCAGCGCACAAACAAACAACTACCGCTTGTGCGCAATATGTCTACCCGCTCTCTCTTCAAGGCGAAGGAGATTGAGTGGGAGTCGCTGAGAGTCACGAAGGTGCCGGCATTCATGCAGGAGTTCCTCTGCGCTCCGGAGGTCGTGAAGTGTGTGTTCCCGGAGTGTGATACTGAGCACGAGGGTGAAGGATGCCTCAACTGTCGTTCCTGCGGACACCGCGCGGCGGTTTCGTGCCTCGATGCCTTTGTTCCCTCCTCCTGTTACGGGGAGTTCGTCAAGGGGATGGAGGACAAGGACTGGATGTGCCCGGTGTGTTGCTGGGTAGCCAGTCACGCCAAACCGGAAGGGGACGCAGACGCTGCGTCTCCCAAGGTGGGCAACAAGGCAACGAGCAGCGGGGACGCCCCCTCTCGTACCGCCCCCAAGCAGACAGACGCTGTCAGCATGGAGGCCCGCCTCGACTCCTTCCTGGAGCCGGATGACGGCGTGCGCTACGAGCTTCTCGAGTTGCACCGCCGCATCGCCATCCTCGAGGAAGAAAAGAAGAAGGCGAAGGAGGTAGCCACGGGCTCCTCCCTCCCGAGTGACTTTGACCCCTTCCGCGCCGTCACCTGGATCCCCGTGCTGGGCAACGAACTGGGCCAGGCCCTCCTCCGGGCCAAGCTCGCCATCGCGATGGACGAGGCCAGCCTTTTTTTGCCCAAACAAGCTTGCTTGTCACAGCGAAAGAGTCAGGGAGCGTATCCGCGCGCAGTGTGTTTTGAGAGAGCAACACAAAACGACTTAATCACAGCAACGCCCTTCACAGGGGCCACAACACACTGCCGCTCGTGCGCACAAACAAAACCCGGGCTCTTTTTAGCAGACCCATCACCCCCGCTGTGTGCTCTCCACGAAGTTCGAACAGCAACCACCCCCAAAATAAAACATGCCGTGTCCTGCAGGACATTGGGGGAGGGTGCATTTCTCAACGCCCCGTCTGATTTGCAAAAGTGCCCTGACGCTCGGCCGCATCTCCTCCAGAACTCAGATCAAAACAGGGGCGGGGGGGGGGGGGTGCGGCGCTTGGCGTTTTGGTTGGTTATTGGCATTGAGGAGGATGCATTCACATGGTGCCAGTTGCAGTTCACGTTCTTCTGTAACTGAGTTCTGCCGATTTCCTGAACCGGGAAACAAACAGGGGAATCGGGCGAAATCCAACTCAGGCGTGATGCGTAAGACAGACTTTTCATTGAACCCTGCAGGGCACGGCAGCGTAAAGAATCAAGAAATAACAAACGAAGGCCGCCAATCATGACTGTTTCGGTGTCATTTCAGAACACAATCCAAAACAATAACCGCCAGAGTTTACCCATCCAGAAAAGGGGGGCTTCGCACTGCGTGCCAAACTGGGCCACCTACTGTGGTACCGAAGTTAGTTCGGAATGCTCACCTTTCTGCACGTCAGAGCGAAGGACCCCACCTTCCCTCCCTCCCTTGCAGGCCCTGCCATCTCTCAGATGCTGTGGCTGCACTGTTTCTGGCGAGAAGAGTTACAAAAAAAAGGAACGTTTTTTTTTTACAAATGTAAAAAAAAACATGTACACAGCAGATACACGCCGTGTGTAGGGCACTCGGCTATGATACGACACTTTGTCAAGGGGTCAAAAAAAATGCATACACCACTCTCCCAGAACAATGCTGTGTGGGGTCTCATCAGCACGCCTCGTCCCCACCCCCCACCCCACCCCACCCAGGTCTTCGCTCTTTCAGGCACTGCCCCGTAGTAACCTGCGTCAGTACAATGACACCTCAATTTGTATGTTCAGGAGTTCAGAGGAGTCTTCACGACCGGCAAGTATTTCGGCGTTCTTCCCCTCGAATAAATCGGAGGGAATTCTTCCGGAAAACACACCGGGGGCCTTCGCTCAGAAATGCAGAGAAGTGAGGAATGGTGCAACCGCCTCACAACACCTGGCTGCAAAGTGACAC
This sequence comes from Rhynchopus euleeides, assembly GCA_963210315.1. Classification (NCBI taxonomy): domain Eukaryota; phylum Euglenozoa; class Diplonemea; order Diplonemida; family Diplonemidae; genus Rhynchopus; species Rhynchopus euleeides. Next base: position 440,244 of record OY723315.1, on the reverse strand, counting down.
AGTTTGACACACAGTGTGGCACAGAGCGAAGGGCCCCACCGTCTTTTTTTATTCTTCGCTACCGCAGCCGCAACCCCCCGCGTCGCCCTTCTCTTGTGACACCTTCTCGGAAATAAGACTCTCAGCCACCCCCACCTGCAGGCAGTGCGAGGGGGAGGATATCTGCAGGTGCTGACCCGTGCTCACCACCTCAACCCCCCCCCCCCCCCCACCCACCCAGGCACATGCGATAATGCCGAAGCCCTGTGGAGATGATGACGGGTTCATGCCCTTCCCTGAGCACGGCGTGCCTGATGTGAACCACCCCGCATCGGGCAACCAGACCTCGAGCCGTGGGAGCGGGAGTTTCTGCAGCGTGATGGGGGCACACGCAGCCAGGCCGCAGGGGCAGGATGTGCCTGTGGAGGAGGATGTTGTGCCGCTGACGACACGGGCCTCCGGGTTTGCTACGGCCGGGATTCCCTACTTCGGGTACGGCAACAGGGGGCAGGAGAGTGAGGGCCCGAAGCCGAAGAGCAAAATCCGCATGCGCACTCAGACAAATATACCTCGGGTGCGGCACGGGCCGTATGTGGCGTATGCCCAGTATATCACGCCCCCAGGCCCGAAGGAGGAGACAGAGGCGCGGAGGCAGCGTCGGGTGCAGGCGCATTCCCTGTCTACTGCAGGGAGGGGCGGCAGCCAGCCGCATGGGGTGCGGTCTGTGTCTGCGTCTCCGTCTGTGCGGCGGACGCCGTCGTCGTCCCCGACGTGGTCTTACAGCAACCGCGGGAAGGGGCTGTTTACCACCACAAATTATGTCAGCAGTTCGCAGCCTGCGGCTGCTGCGACTGCGCGGGTGAAGGCGGCGCGTTCCAAGACCCCGCCGACTGTGCAGCGCGGGCGGTCGTGGAAGTATGTCACAGTGGGGAAAGGGGGCAGGCATTCTGACGGTATTGCATCGATGCCCAACAGTAGAATATTCCCTACAGTGTTCTGAGAATGCCTTCCGTTAAAAATTGTTTTACTGGTTGCGATCGGCGAAGCGTCGCGAAGTCGCGAAGTAACGAAGGAAAATCGTGCGACTGAATCTTTTGGATTGTCATCTTCATGCCACTTCACAGGGCCTCAACACAGCCTTGAGAGTGCGCTCAACAAAAAGTAGTCCTGAACTGTTCTCCCACATTGTCTCTGATAAAGCGAAAGGAGTACGATTTTTGCTGTGTACACGCCGGGCACAGTTTGGCGCACAGTGAAAGGGCGAAATAAATGCCTTCTGTGGCGGTTGATGCCCTGGCCTGCACGCCACTGCCCCCCACACCCCCAGCCCTTTGCGGCCCAACCAAATGCAACCTCTGTGCACCCACTCGCAGCTACTCCAATACGACGAATGGGCTATTCACTTATGTCGCATCGCTGGCGCCGGAGAATGCACACTCGGCACTTGAGTCGCGGTTCCGCTCTCCAAGCCCGAGCCGGTCGGCAACACGGAGCGGGTCTCAGCGCGCATGGCGGTATGTTCCGTATCTTCGTGTGCGCGTTGTGTGTTTGAAGGAATGCCTCCTCCGCCCTGTTCCAGACACCCCACCCCACCCCACCCACTGCAACCACAGATACGACAACAAGACGCGCGAAGTATTCCACTACGAACCAGGCCTGAGGTAGGGTCGGGGCCCGTACTACCCTGCTGCGGCTCCCCTGTGGGCCACACCACCCTGCCCCCGACCAACCGCTGCCTCTTCTCTGTCTTTCATACCCCTCGAATGGGCACACCTGCATGTAATCATTATTGTTGATATAGGCGTAACCCGACTGAGGGATGCCCTTTCTTGTTCTGCGTGTCTGTATATTCTTTGTTGCACCCCCACACACCCCCGGCTCCTGCCCCACCCCGCACCACTCCATCAGACCGGGGAGTGGTATACACAAAGGGTGGGGTCTGCATTCCAACAAAGCTTCGAAGGCACCTCTATACAAGGCAGAGTATATTGTCGGCTTGTCGGCAGGTGCGCAATCGCCCTAGATACGGTGGTTTTTGCTCTGCGTCAGGCGACAGTCTGTTGTGCCAGCTGTGTGCAGACCTGAATCGTACAGCAAGCTCGCTGACCTTCACTCCAGAGCTCAGCCTCGGCGCAGCTGCATCCCTGAAGGGGTCTTACAGGCCTGACAAGGTCTCTATGCACGGAGGCAGGATCCACCCCACCACCCCACTCCCAGACTGCGAAATATGGGCAAACCAATCCGCCACGATCCTTTTACCGCTCTGCGTACCCACCCCCAATTCCCTGCTGTATTCCTTGCCTTGTGTAGGTAGTCTGCCCTGTGTGTGGTGGTTATGTGTTTTTTATGTAGGTTGGCCCAGCACGGATGACGGCCCACCTGCAGTCCCGCGCTACTTCTGTCTGTATTGTCTGGGAGGGTCAGGGAGGAGGGGGGGGGGGGTGGGGGGGCGGTCTGTCCCAAAAAGTGTTATTATCTCAACAGAGCATAGCAACGTGTTTCTCGAACTAAAATAGCCCCGGCGCTCTCCTGCACACACTGCACTGGCAGACGCCGTTCGGCAGAATGGAATTTCCAACTCCTTTTTTTCTTCTTCACACATAAACATAACGGGGGCCTCCGCTCTGTGCCACACTGTGTGTCAAACTGTGTCACTTTGCAGCCAGGTGTTGTGAGGCGGTTCACCATTCCTCACTTCTCTGCATTTCTGAGCGAAGGCCCCCAACAGGAACCTTTGTTGCAGTGAGAAAGGGGGTTGGCAGGCGCTTTGGGTGACAACAAAACACGGTCCACCTTGCCATGTTGCTATGACTGTGCGCAGATCCCACACCGACCCTGGCAACCAGGCGAGCCACTTGAATGGTTTTGTTCACCTGGGTTCAGGCGCACAATCAACGCCTATTAATCTCTTCTGTCCCCACCCCACCCCTGCTATAGCACACTGATTTGCCCGGGCGGGGTCAACCCCGACGGTCTTCCTCCTTGCCGCCAATGCCCTGCCCAGTGAGCCCCTCTGCCCAACACACTGGTCACAAACGACCGCACCCAACGATCCCAGCAGCCAGTTCCGAGAGACATCTCCGAGCCACCCTAGGCACTTCTGCCATGTGCACTCCCCTAGACCTCCCCCAAAGAAGGGAGATCAACCTTGTGTCCTTCCTTCGACTTCGACTTCATTACCCCCCCCCCCCCGGGGCTGTAAGCGACCCCCCAGAAAATTACCCCAGCCACTGCCCCCCCCCCCAGCACCCACTCCTGCTGTCGCCCTCGCATCCTTCTATATATTATTGCAAATCACGTGATGCAGTTGGAACCCAAAATCGGCAGGAGTGAAAAGCTGTCTGATGATTCAGCCGGGGGGTGGGGGGAGGGGGAGGGGGGGGGGAAAGGGTGTGTGTTGTGTTTGTGTGTGCAGTGGCAGAGGTGGGGGGGTGGGGGTGGGGGCGGTGTTGATATGTGGATCACAGCGCTCCCCACCCCACCCCCCCACCCCCCGTCATCCCTCCCCGAATTGGCTGGCTGGGTTGCGGGTGTGCATGTGTGTCTCGGCTCAAAAGATTCATTGTAAGTGCGTTCGCCCCCCCGAATCGAATGGAACCCTGACCCAGCGCGAATGCTGAAGGGTTTGCATTACAGGCAAGAGCTGGACAGTGTATGTGTGGCGTGTGCGTGTTCTGCAGTGGATGGCCAGATATCGCATCAAGAGCTGCCCACTGTACTCGATGGGGTTTCCCTTCTGCTTCTTCTTCTGCTGCATGGCTCCGCTCTGCGCCGCTACCCCCCCCCCCCCCCCCCCCCCACCTACCCCTTTTATTCACTCTCGACAATCAAACCCCCTACCACTTCGGTGTGCGGCACAGCCCGTCTCCTGACGTCTCACTCGCTCCTTCGGGATTTATGATTGTAAATGCTTCACGGCTTGTCCCGGATGGGGTGGGTGGGGACCACACGGGGTGTTCCGACGCGCGTCCTGTCATACTGCAGCTGCTTGGTGGTGCTCGCGCAGCAGGCTCTACTTTTGCTTCTGTGCCTTCTGCACGGGAGATTGGCCCCAGCGGCAGCTCGCCCTGATTGGGTGTGTCCGGAGGGGGGTGGTGTGGTGGTGTGAATATATTCTGTCAATTATTGTTATTTACTTTTTTGTACCGCAAAAAGATATTGAGGATACTCCAGGGGGGGGGGTTTGAAGGACGGCATGCGTCTATGCCAATTTGCGCGTGGGCCTTCACGCCCCCCCCCCCCTCCTCATCCACCTCCCCTCATCCCCCCCCCCCGAATTTGCAACTTCACTATGGCTCACCGTCGACCCCGCCTCTCGCCGTTCTGCTTTACCCTGCTTTTGCAAAATCCCTGCAGAGCATCACCACGCCACAGGTAGACTGGCGTACCGCCCCAAGAGGGGGTGTGACAAAAAATATATTTTTTTCCCTTTGTGTTTTCTAGGTCCGCAAGGTCCCAAAAATCACTTTTTGGGCACATTTTTCAGAGGTCGCCAGAGGTCGCCACCCGGGAAATGCCATTTTTGGGGTTAAAAAACGGTTTTTCACCTTGCCCTCGTGAACTAGGTGGGGAAGGCGACGGTCAGACGCAAAATAAATGGAGACCCCAAAGGAGGGTCCGCATCAGGCGGAAATCAGCAGAACCTCGCTCCAGACCACATTGTGGGCCAGGACAGGGTCGGGAAGAGCATAAAACACCAGAAAACCGGTCCAGGAGGTCTCTCTGGGGCTCAAATCCCCTGAAAAGGGGTCTGAACAGGTGGCGACCGAAGGGCGACCAATGGTGCCCACGGAGTTCCTCATCCCAAACTTGGGACCCACCGAAAAATGGACCAGATGGTGGTCCCAAATTAGGGACCGACCAACAAAGCGACCAGATGGTGGTTCCAATTTTGGGACCGACCCATAAAGCGACCAGATGGCGGTCCCAAATTTGGGACCGACCAATAAAGCGACCAGATGGTGGTCCCAAATTTGGGACCGACCAACAAAGCGACCAGATAGCGGTCCCAAATTTGGGACCGACCGAGAAATTGGCCAGATGGCGGTCCCAAATTTGGGACCGACCCGTAAAGCGACCAGATGGCGGTCCCAATTTTGGGACCGACCCATAAAGCGACCAGATGGCGGTCCCAAATTTGGGACCGACCAATAAAGCGACCAGATGGTGGTCCCAAATTTGGGACCGCCATCTGGTCGCTTTCTCGGTCGGTCCCAATTTTGGGACCGCCATCTGGTCGCTTTTTTGGTCGGTCCCAATTGTGGGACCACCATCTGGTCGCTTTATGGGTCGGTCCCAAATTCGGGACCACCATCTGGTCGCTTTATTGGTCGGTCCCAAATTTGGGACCGCCATCTGGTCAATTTTTCGGTCGGTCCCAAATTTGGGACCACCATCTGGTCGCTTTCTCGGTCGGTCCCAAGTTTGGGACCGCCATCTGGCCAATTTTTCGGTCGGTCCCAAATTTGGGACCGCCATCTGGTCAATTTTTCGGTCGGTCCCAAATTTGGGACCACCATCTGGTCGCTTTCTCGGTCGGTCCCAATTTTGGGACCGCCATCTGGTCGCTTTTTTGGTCGGTCCCAATTGTGGGACCACCATCTGGTCGCTTTCTCGGTCGGTCCCAAATTTGGGACCGCCATCTGGTCGCTTTATGGGTCGGTCCCAAATTTGGGACCGCCATCTGGTCAATTTTTCGGTCGGTCCCAAATTTGGGACCACCATCTGGTCGCTTTCTCGGTCGGTCCCAAATTTGGGGCCGCCATCTGGCCAATTTTTCGGTCGGTCCCAAATTTGGGACCGCCATCTGGTCAATTTTTCGGTCGGTCCCAAATTTGGGACCACCATCTGGTCGCTTTCTCGGTCGGTCCCAAATTTGGGACCACCATCTGGTCGCTTTCTCGGTCGGTCCCAATTGTGGGACCACCATCTGGTCGCTTTCTTGGTCGGTCCCAAATTTGGGACCGCCATCTGGTCGCTTTATGGGTCGGTCCCAAATTTGGGACCGCCATCTGGTCGCTTTGTTGGTCGGTCCCAAATTTGGGACCACCATCTGGTCGCTTTCTCGGTCGGTCCCAAATTTGGGACCGCCATCTGGTCGCTTTATGGGTCGGTCCCAAATTTGGGACCGCCCTCTGGTCAATTTTTCGGTCGGTCCCAAATTTGGGACCACCATCTGGTCGCTTTATCGGTCGGTCCCAAATTTGAGACCACCATCTGGTCGCTTTATGGGTCGGTCCCAAATTTGGGACCGCCATCTGGTCGCTTTATTGGTCGGTGAACATCCTTCAGGATTTTGAAGGCACGTCTCACGCCGGTTGGTGCTGTGTCGCATTCCAGGGGATAGTCCTTCACTTGGGTACGATTCGGCGCGACTGAGTCATCAAGCTTCATCCACCTGCCTCTCATGGTGGCGTTGGGTTTTCGCACGCTGCGCCGCATTTTCACCCGGCCGAACTCAAAAACCCAAAGTCTACTGAAGATAGTCTGGCCTCTCCACAACATGTGATGGGAAAATGTTGAGGTCGGGCCATGCCAGCCCTGGCACGAGATCACTGCTCGTACCTGGGACCACCCGTGTAAAAGTCCCCCCAGGGGGGACTTAAGCACAGGTGGACCTAAACACGGGAGTGGGCTGGTCTGGAGGGTCATCAGGTGGCCGCTAGGCCACCTGGTGCCCTCCAGGTGCTGTCAGAGTCGAAAAGTGGGGTGCCAAAAGTCCATCCGGACCGGAATCACCCCCATACGACGGAAGCGGAAGAGGTCTTCTTGGTCTCCACCGTGCCACCCCCGTGTTTAAGCCCCCCCCTGGCCGAAAGTCGCTTCCAGGGGGGGGACTTAAACACGGGGGGTCCCAGGTACCCCCGAAAATTCACATTGTGTCTACAGTGTGGGGCCCGAAAATCGAGTTTTCGGTGTTGCTTTTCCACATTTGGGGTTCCCAACTTCAGGACTGTCGCGCAATTACCTCAAAAGTGGCCGAGAAACCCAGGAATTTCTTTTTTTGAAGCCAATATTTTTTGTCACAGTAGCTTAGCTGAAAAGTTGGGCGAGTCGTCCACCCTACCACAGGGCGTGGTGGTGGTGGGGGGGGGGGGGGAGGGGTCTTTCCGCGAATCGACGAATGTCATCCCTCCGCATGGTTTCTTCTGTCTTTCTACCTTTTCCACTTCACGACTGCACCCTCCACTCCCCATCCCATACTCTACCACTCCAACACCCATCTCCCAGGCGCGGCAACAGCCGTAGCCCCTCCCCTGCGCAACGTCCGCGGGGGTGACGTGCATGCAATGCTGCATCGATGTGCTCCTCTGTTCAGGGCTGCACGGAAGTTCCGTGGGTATTCAGACGCACGCCGCCGCCCGTCACAGGCAATGTATGGGATGACGCTGTCCGAGGCATGCGCTGTGCTCGGCCTCCAACCGGGCCCATCCCTGACGGAGAAGAAGGTGAAGGACGCGGGGCGCGAACTCCGCTTCCGCTACCACCCCGACAAGGGTGGGGACGAGGGGAAGTGGCTGGAGCTGCAGGAAGCGCTGCAGGTCGTGCGGAACCTGCTTGACAAGGGGCAGGCCATCGACAGCAAACCGGTGTTGGATTCCTTCGCGAAGACCCGGAAGGCCAGAAACGAGTGGGCGAATGCAACATATAATATGTATCGCGTCACCAGATGGCGTGCGGCGTCGGCACCAGCGAAGCACGCCATGCTGGGGAACCACGTCCAGCAGGGGCTCTTGGAGGACTCTTCCCTCGATGAATTTGACGACACCGCCGACAGGGATTCGCGCTCAAGATGACACGGCGTGGTGATGTGTGCAGAACACCACCAGCTGTGTGTTGCCGCGCTGCTGTGGCTGGTGCCGAATAGTGTCGAAGGCGGGCCGGGGAGGGGGTACGGGGACACACCGCCGCGCCAACACCGCGGCACTGCCCATCCCCTGAGGCGCGACCGATCCTTCCTGGACCCTCTGCCAATCGCCCTGGAGGCCATCTGCCGGCCGCTAGGCTACAGAGCAGCCTTGTGCTATTTGTGTGATACTGCAAGATTATCCTTCCTGGGGTGGGGTGGGGTGAGTGCAGCCTCTTCCTCTTGTTTGTTCAGTTGGTCTCGCCTAGAGGGTGAGACCCCGTGCAGACACACGCCGTGACCCCTCAAACCGCCGACGCTGATGCGCCTGGCGGCCCGCGGAAAGAAAGTGCGGCAGCCGTCGCAGGGCAGAACCTGTGTACCGGAGCAGGGGCCATGCGCCATGGCAAATCATAACTACACTCGGCGTGGTGGGGCATTCCCGCACACTCCCGCACATTTCCACCGCCAATCCCACCCCGCTCACTCCGAATGTCCTAGTGTTCGAAGGGACTTGTTATTTGTTTTCTGCCAAAAAAATCGAACATCTCGCCTTTGGGCGATGGGGTTGTCCCGTCCCCCTGGAGGTCTAGCCGTGCGCAGAGACACCTGATGTGGGGGGGGGGGGGATCTGTGGGGGCTTGTGGATACCGTAGAGATGTGCGCCTCTCCACCCACCCCACCCCCCTTTGCCAGACAGATATCTATTGCGAGAAGGTGCTGGGATACCTGTCATTGCTCTCGACAATCAAAACACCTATCCCCCCCCCCCTCCTAGCTGACATTTCTTTCGGCTTACGCGCAGTGGAGTTTCTCTTTCGAGACCCCCTTTTTTTTACGTAGTTCTCCCACGTAGTTCCTGGGAGATTGTCAGGGGCACCGACAGATATTCTTACCTATCACCCCCCCCCCCCTCCCCTTGCCAGGCCAGCGATGCGGCAGTGAGTCCCCCGGGGGCTGCTGCTGCTGGTTCGACACCACCCCACACACCGACACACACCACACACCCGCCCCCCACCCCCTCCCCCCCCACACCGTCATATCCAGGGCTGGGGCCAGAATGCTGGCCGCACCACAAACCACGTTCAGGGCGGTTGCAAGACAGGTCCGATGGCGGGGTATTCCAGTGCACAAAATTAGGGTATGCCGAAATGCACCTTCGTCCCCCCCTCTCCCCCCCCCCCCGCCCCCCTACTCCGTAAAGGGCTAACATTGGCAGAAGGTGCTGGGAGACTTTTCCATTCACTCTCGACGATCAACCCCCCCCCCCCCCGCGGGACAGCCACGCCAATTGCTGCTGAAAATAGTTGGTTTTACTGCAACGCAGATCCTAATCATTTAAAAGATGAGGGGGGGGGGCGACGGCCCTGCTTGAGGAGTCCGGAGCTCTCTCCGACCCATCGTCATTGTTTTGTGCGCCCGATGCGATTCCCCACCACCCCCATCTCTGCGCACAGGTAGGAGCGGAGCGTCAGGACATGCTGGCAGGCCCATCTGCGTACCACGAGGGCATGTCAGATAACGTGGTGAAGAGAAGACGAAACCGCGAGGTGTCTGTGTTTCACCCCGGCACCACGGGGAGGCCGAGAAAACAGTGGCGTGAGCTCAACCCGGACGAGCAGGAGTTCGCTGCGGAGGCGCGGAGCGAACTGAAGGATTCCGGGATCACCGACGAGCAGCGCTTCAACTCGTGGCTCCGGCAGGACCACAGCGTCTTCCCCGAGAAGGTGGCTGAGCTGCCCGCCAACCTGCGTTCCGCCGTGAAGTTCGGGGGGCTAAACATCACCAGCCAAACCGATGCACTGAAGCAGGATTTCCTGGAAGCGGAGCGCAGGAGCAAGTCACTCGCACTCGCGAAGGATAAGCAAAAGGAACAGCTCGCGGCCCTGGGGCTTGGCTTTGCGCTGAAGGATCGGTCCGCGCAGTCCGTTAACACCCGCATGGTGCTAGAGGGGAAATTCAACGAGGCAAGCAAAACTCTGAAAGAAAAGTACTCTGACCTGAAGCAGCAGGTCATGTCGGGTATGTCCGACAGGACACTGATCCACGAGCGCCAGACTCTGGCAGCGGAGGAGTCGCTGACCCACGTCGAGCAGCGCCGCCTGGAGAGGCAACACTCCCAGGAAGCGCTGGAGGCGGTGAACATGCGGCGCGAGGCAACAGGGCAGGGTGCCATCTCACGGCACGACCCCGAGGAGGAGGGGGCGACGGATATTTCAGCGAATGCCGCAGTGGTGGCTCGCTGCGTTCTGGCCTCCGTCCCGACGGATGGGGGCTGGCCCATCGTGATCCCGAATCTGAAGCGCAAGTCTTACTTCGCCATACAGAACGCAGGGCTGACGGAGCTCATGGATGAGGTGACAGGCAAGGACAAGGGGCGTCTCGTCATGGCGATGCGGAATCAGCAGAACTACCGCGCGGCAAAGGGCGCGTGGCATGCTCACCTGGAGGGTGAGGAGACAGGCGGGGTCAACGATGCCCGGGATTGGAAGAAGAAGCACAAGTGGGAGTGGAAGTCAGAGCCGAAGACGTACGTCGCAAAAGACCCTGGTGGCAATGTGGACCCCTTCTCGCAGCTTTTGGAACGGACCGACCCCAAGGATGCGAAGTATGTCAGAAAGCTCCACTCGGAGAAGCAGACTGCCGACAAGCCGCCCGGCCGCTTCCACCGCGATTTCAACAATTTTGGCCGGAATCTCAACCAGAAGTACACCGCCGGATACAAAAGGTCGAAGCTCGGGAGGTCCCAGAACAAGGGCACCCAGGCTGGTACCAGGGCGAGCATTGCGGCTATCTTTGATTAGGAATGCGAGCTGTGATGATCTGATTCCGGCGGTGGGGTGTGTATTTTTGTCTGTGTTTTTAAAAGGTCTGATGACACAACCGGCACCGCCGGCGCCGCACCTGCCCCCCCTGAGCTGTGCCCCATACAGATAGAGAAAGATAGAACTATCAGTGTGTGTGTGTGTGTGTGTGTGGAGATCACATCAACAGAGCGAGTGCTCGGTGTGTGTCGACACTAATATAAAAAGATTCATGTGTGTGTGGTGACCACGCTTTGTGTGGGTAGATCCTGCCTATCTATGTGTGTGTGCGTGGGTGTTCACCCATTGCCGTAGATTCACATATCATGGATCATTCGCCAATCGCCTCTGTGTGTCAAGACCTAAGGAAGCACAATTGCACCACCCGCAAGTGCACAAGAGGTAGATAACTTCCTGATGCTTTGAGCAGTTCTGAACATGTCCAGGAACAGCGCCTGACCTAGCACACACGCACCCGCGAGACAGAGACAGAAAGAGAGGGTCAGAACTGAAGCGGCAGTTCCGCCCTTCCCAGCACACACCCCCCCCCCTGCCCCCCTGCAACTAGCCCCTCGTTTGTTGACGAGAAACAAGCCGAAAATAGGTGATGGGGGTGGGGTCAGGGTTGAAGGAGTGTGAGAGGGGGTTGTTGTTGTTGTTGGGGCGGGGGGGGGGGGGGGGGGCAGTAGCGTGGCTCCCAACCGGGGGGGGGGGCACCCACCCACCCCCACCCCCCCCCCACCCCCGCCGTCATCTAGCCTATGCCAATATACCGCAGTGAACCTGCTGATCCTCCTATCCCCCCCTCCCGGTCAGAACAGACGAGAACATTGCACTTTTCCTCCCCCTCCCATCTCTCCAACCTGCGTCACGAGTGAAGGTTTCCCCCCCCCCCCCTCCTCTTTCTCTCTCTCTCTCTCTCCATGTCGCTCCCTGAGTTACTCCACACACCCGCCCCTGCAGCAGGGGTGGGGGGCTGACCAGCCTTGGGGCGGGGCAGGGTCGGCATGCAGAGCCGTGCCGTCCTCACCGCTGCCTGCGGGGCCGCCACGCCATCCGCCCTGCGAATAAGCTGCACCGCCTTCGCCGCCACGGCACGCCCGCAGGCTTCCCCCCTGCGCCACACACAGTCTCCGGGGTGCACCGCCGCGCCACGCTGGGCCACACAGCGCCGATACGCCTCCTCGGGGGCAGGGGGCACAACCACAACAACAACCGCCAACAGCACATCCACCCCCGCCACTCCCCAGGCCGATGCCGAGACCACTATTCCACAGGGCACACCTGCTGACCCTGCAGCCCCTGAGGCGGTGGGGCAGCCTGATGGGCAGCAGCAGGGCGTAGAGAGCGCCTCACCCGCTGTCTCGGATGCGGAGACAGCCCTTGCTGTTGCGAGGGGGCCTGCGGAAGGGTCGCTGGAGGCGAGGCGGGTGGCTTTCGAGGATGCGCTGCGTGAGCTGAACCCGAAGGTGAAGCATCTGACAAAGAAGGAGATGCATGAAAAATTTGGGGTTCTCTCCGAGATGGACGGGCGGCACGACCACCTCACCACTGAGGAGTTTGTCCGGCTCTGGTGGAAGCTGCAGGACTTTTATAAGTCGGGCACGACATACGATCTGTGGGATGTGCACAGCACTGCGATGCAGAAGGACAACTGGGAGCTGAACTACCAGCTTTTCGTCCGGAGGCTTCCACCGGAGGTGCAGAGGCTCTATGAGGAGACCTTCAACCAGAAGTACCTCACGTTCCGCCCCCCTAAGGTGAAGGCCTTGGGCATGCTCCCCCCGCAGGATTACCTTGATGTGTGGCAGGCGGAGCAGCCGACGTTTTACATCAAGGAGTCTTTGAGGAACCCGAGGCTCTTCCGGTTCTACGCGGGGCTGATCCACAAGCTGCGGTTTGTCGGGATCCCGGTCCCAGCTCCGAAGGGTGGGTTTGCGCGGATGCAGCTGTCACACCCGCACACCACGGAGCAGCCCAACCTGCGTGAGGCTTACAAAGCGAAGCTGCAGCAGGGCCAGGTCGTGAAGGTCAAGCCCCCGGAGGGCATGCCGGCCCCTCCCCGCCGCTGGCGCCTCTTCCCAATCCCCAGGCGCGTGGCTGCAGGGGAGAGCCCGAATTACCTTGCCCTCAAATGGGGCGAGGTGGTGGCGGTGCGCTACGCCAGCACTTCCGCTGCGCTGGCGGAGGGGCAACAGCCTCCGCGAGAGGTTCAGGTGAAGGTGTTCGCCAGGAACTCCCAGGTGCACGGGCCGGGCGGTGTCGACGACGACGGAGAGAGCTGGGTTGATTCCCAAGATTACAAGGTATGCTGAGTGAGGGTGGACAGGAGGGTGGGGGGTGGGGTGAGATGCAAACAAGTCCTGTGGGACCTGGTGTCTGCTTCGTGTGCACAAACGCCTCCACTGCCACAACCCCCAATCTGCCGTGCAGCTCGAGTGGGTTGCCGAGAGCCGTGTCCTTCTGGGTGCCGACCGTGTTGACTACATCCCACTTGGAGAGATCCTGAGCGAGCCTGAATCCCGAGACCTGCTGCGGTTCCTCTGGCCGACCCCTCTGGTCAAGCGGGAGACTGTGAAATATCTGTACTCGCAGGATGGCCATGAGTACCCGTGGGACATTCAAGCAGTGCAGGCAACGCGTGCGAACGATTTCACTGTCAACGCTCTGCTGCTTCCCTATGAGTTCATTTCCAAGCGCGAGCCCGATCTTCCCAACACGCTGGGGAAGATTGCGATCGTGGTGGGCGACAGGGAGTTCCCCGTTCTGGTCGACTTCTGGGATGCGCTGCGCCGCTTCGAGGAGGCGTACAAAAACTTTCCCCTCAAAGTAACCCGTTTGGTTGTAGGGTTTGGCATGTATGTATTGAATTGTTCGTTGTTAGTGTGACTTCTCTTGCACTGCATTATGTTGGCGATGAACGGGCTGTGCTTGGAAGGCACTCCACACAAAAAGAAACATGCGCGTTTGACAGGGGGGGGGGGGGGGCGTTCACTGTTGTTCAGTTCTGCCCTCACACCCGGGGTTTTTCAGCAATGCTGTACACACCACACCTCCTCACAGCATCTTCTTCGCTCTCTGGTCGATGTCGATGCTTTTCAAGTACGTTCTTGTGAGTCGAGCACTCAAGCCTTATAACTACCTCGAGCTGGCGCGCCACCCTCGCTACAAGGCGGTGTATGGGAAGCAGTCCGTCAAGGATGAGGACGGTGCAGGCCCCTGGGCATACGAGAAGTCATAGTGACGGGGCAGCGGGAAATGCATTTTCTATGTGGAAAGCGTCGGAGGATGCAACCAGACGGCGTGCCGCCTACATCTTGTCCTGAAACACAACCGCACACGACTGCGGGACGGGACAAGGGGGTGACGGGCTGCACAACCCTGCGTCTTTGGCCCTGCTGGATGGGGGTTCGCCAAAGCTACGTCAAAAAATTCCCCCGCACAGTTTGCTGGAAATGTGACTCTGCGGGATCAGCCAGTGCTGAGCAGCAGCACCAATTCTCTGCGAGGCCGAAGGGCGGTGGGTTGCTGGGGGGCTGGGGGTGAGGGTGTGCGTATGCGGTCAGAGATCCCAAACCCAACAGTGCGGAGGTGGGGAATGGGAAGTGGGGAACGGGTGAATGGAGGGGGGTCAGCACCATGGGTGTGCTCTGAGATGGCGTCAGTTCTCCCTAGTGTGTGTGTAGTGATGCAGATGAGGGGGGGGGGGGGGGGTGGGTGGGTGGGGTGGGTCCTTCAAGGGTTGCGGGGTGCGCCTTCGCTCAGAACAGTGCAGGAAAGTCACCCACGCGTGCTGTGTCCGCGTTTTTATTGTGGAAACGCCAAACGCATCAAACGAAGTAACTGGCAGTCGAGGAAGAGACGAGGGGGGCTTAGCCAGGGGGGAGAAGGGGGGGGGGTAGGCAAACAAACCCCAGCGCTTTGGGCAACCATCCAACATCCTCATCAGGCTGCGGAGCAGGCCTGGGCGGGGAACGAGCCCTTTTTCCAGGTTTTTTGGGTCGGGGAACCAGGTTTTTTCTAAGAATTTTTACAAGGGAATTTTTGCTCGCCCCCCCACAGTTTCCAGGCGCGTGCCCGTCAGGCGGGACTTTTTCTCTGATTTCTCTCCGCGTCATCATTGACAGCTCTCGAGTGATGCCCAGAGATGCTTGCGGCAGAGAGTGCCCCTCATGCGCGTTACAGCTGAAAATGAATGAGGATCATCTGGCACTCGTTCTCATCGGGGGTTGTGCTCCGCAGGGACTCAATACACCTTGGCACTCTCGCAGGGCTGGACATGCCAGCAGCTGGAGGACAGTTACAAAGCTGCCCCCGACGCCACCCACCTGCTGGCCCCTTCAGGTCTGAAAGCCCAAAAGCTCCCGGGGATTTTGCAGTGGTGCGCACCATATTCAGCGCAGGGTGATCTCTCCGATTTTCCAAAACTGCTGGTTTACGGGTTTGGGGAACGGTCGTCGGCAGACCGTTGAAATGCCCGTGTTAGCAAGGCACACTCACGTTTCAGGTAGCGTGTCGCGTGTCACGCATGTCGCGAACGCGGCAAGTGTACTTCCCAGGTGGGGAAGCCCGACCTCCTGTCCGATGTCAGTCAGGCTTCGAAGAAGCGCTTCATGGATGCGGCGCTGACCCGGGGAAGTGAGATAGATGGACGGGCACACGCTACATGGGGGGTCTGGGGGGCGGGCGTGAGCCCCCCAGCCGCCGGAGGCCACGGTAGCGAACATCTGTTCGTGTGGGCGTACAGATTCTGTGCGAGTTGGCTGCGTCCTCAGAGGCGACTGGAGTGGTTGGACCCCGACTTGATGGGATTCGAAGGACTTGAGTACGAGACGTACGCCACAGGGGGGTCTGGGGGGCGGAGCCCCCCAGCCGCCGGAGGCCACGGTAGTGAACGTCTGGCTCTCCAGTTGGCCAGCAAGGCGAACGGTACGTGGGACAGACTTCCCTTCCATCCTTGTGCGCACCCTGTCGACTGGGGAAAACTTAGAAAAAGTTTTTTCCTCTGCGAAACAACCTTAGAAAAAAATTCCCCTAACAAAATTCTTAGAAAAAAACTTTTTTTCCCCTTACAAAAATTCTTAGAAAAAAAGTTCGGAATCCTGAAAGTGGGGAACAAGCCCCCCAGTTAGGAACAGCCCTGCTGCGGAGTTGCTTTTGTTTTTTTTCCCGGATTTGGCACAGGGCATTTTATAGGGGCGAAATCTACGCTCATTTGGGCTTAAATGTGAGGCGTTCCCCGATTTTTTGACGGACCCCCCGGCAAGCGAGTCTTGTACTGAATGGGTCATCTCCCGGTTCCTCTCTCAGGGATCCGTGCTCGGGTCCAGCCTCGGGTGCCGGAGGTTAGTCCAAAAAATGGATTTCGGGACCGATCGGACGCGCAAGGACTTGTATGCATACAGGCACATGCCACGGGGGGTCTGGGGGGCGGAGCCCCCCAGCCGCCGGAGGCCACGGTAGTGAACATCTGTTCCTTGCGTGGGTACAGATTCTGCATGAGCCGGCTGCATCCTCCTGGGGCTACACAGGGTGGGCTGCATCCATTCCCTGATGATACAGCACAGGGGGGGTCTGGGGGGCGGAGCCCCCCAGCCGCCGGAGGCCACGGTAGTGAACATCTGTTCCTTGCAGGTGCACAGATTCTGCATGAGCTGGCTGCGTCCTCCTGAGGCTACTGAGGGTCTGATGGTCTGCATTCCATTCTCTGATGTAACCTCAAAGGTTTGGGTACAAGACAGGTATACAGCACAGGGGGGGTCTGGGGGGCGGAGCCCCCCAGCCGCCGGAGGCCACGGTAGTGAACGTCCGTCCCTTCGCGGCCTGCGTTTTCTCGGGGTTTGACAAAGAAACTGGACAGAAAAACGGTCGGGTAAGTTGCTCGCAGTCTGTGGGCATGAGTCCACTCTCATCTGCGAGGCTGCCCAGCCGCCGCCAGTTTTCCACCCCCCGGATTTTTCCCGGAAATCTTTTTTTTTTCCTTAAATGTGAGGGATCGCCTCAGTTTAGACCCCCTATAATATGCTCTGATTTGGCATACAAACAACAGCCTTATCTTTGTATTTCTCCCGTTGTTGTTTTGGGGGTTGGCGCGCCCTGACCCTCGCGGGGTGTCCCCGCGAGGGTACAACGCGAAGAACCCCGGGCCCTCCCCTGATTAACCCTAGCAATCGAAGAACAGCGGGGGTCCTCGCTACCAGGTGTGACTGAGTGAGAAGAAGCGAGCAACAGCCCCACTTCCCCCTCACCGACTGACGAGCTGTGACTGGTAGCGAGGGCCCCCAGCGAAGGGAGTACACTTTTGGGATCTTGCTGGATCTTTCAACTCTCCTCTTCACCCCCCCCCCCCCCCCCACTGTGGTGTTGCGCCACAGCCCTGGGCCATACCCTATACCAGGGCTGTGGTTTCTGTCGAGGCCAAAAAACGAAATGGGGGGTGGGGGAGGGTCAGCTGTGCCGCGTGTATGATGGGCACTCTTTTGAGACCGGGCACACTGCGGCCGACTGACCCCCCCCCCCCCCCCCCTAGGGGGGGTCAAATGCCACCCTTTTACGTGGACAAACACGATTTTTCAAAAAACCGGCGCAGAGGCCCCAAAGCCCCCGTAAACCCTCCAAACCCCCCCAGATCGGTCCGGAAACCCATCGAACCCCACTTTTCCACCATTCCGGGCACCTCAGGTGCCCGAATTGGGGTACCTAAATTTTGTGCCACCGTTTGGTACCGGACAGTGCCACTGTGTGGGAGGTTGGAAAAGAAAATGCCCCAACACACCACATCTGAGGGTTGCAATGCATGTTGCTTGCCAACCACGTCATCCGGTGGGTGTCAGGCGCTATGTAGGTGGCATTAGCCAGGTCTTCGATGTGTTCTGGCTTGTATATATACCTCCCTGCCACCATGCACCGGGAGGCTGCCTGTAGGTACGGAACAGTCCAGATGGTCGTGTGATTCCTGTGCAGCAGTGCTCCACAACCGGGATGTGTTGACAACGACTGTTGCAACACGAGCTGTACATTCCGGGAACACATGAAGTGCGCTGTCGTGGTACCCATTGTGCCAGAATTGGTAGTTGCTGCGGTCTACTTTGCCTGGCCCAAGAGCACTGGTACTGAACGGTGCAATATGCGTGGCGAGGTGAATACAACGGAAGCGCGCAAAGTCAATACAGCTCTCGGATGGCGGGTGGTGGTGCCACTAGTGTGTGACGTTCACTCGAGGATACAACGCATCACAATGAATCAGCAACCGTGGACCGAGTACAATACGCTCTCTGTGGCTGGTGTGGGGGACAAAGGCAGTGCCTGTGCCGCAGGCAGGGAGGTATATATACAAGCCAGAACACATCGAAGACCTGGCTAATGCCACCTACATAGCGCCTGACACCCACCGGATGACGTGGTTGGCAAGCAACATGCATTGCAACCCTCAGATGTGGTGTGTTGGGGCATTTTCTTTTCCAACCTCCCACACAGTGGCACTGTACGGTACCAAACGGTGGCACAAAATTTAGGTACCCCAATTCGGGCACCTGAGGTGCCCGGAATGGTGGAAAAGTGGGGTTCGATGGGTTTCCGGACCGATCTGGGGGGGTTTGGAGGGTTTACGGGGGCTTTGGGGCCTCTGCGTCGGTTTTTTGAAAAATCGTGTTTGTCACCCCCATTTGACCCCCCCTACCCCCCCCCCCCACCCCATCGTGAATGATCTTCCTTTCTTCCTGCATGCGCCAGTCCCGTGGTTATTGTGACAGTGGCCTCCCCACCCGGACCCAACCCCAAAACCCCACCCCCGTCGCGACAACAAGTCATGGAAAAGAGATGCTCGGATAGAAGCCTGCAAGAGTTGTGGCAATACGGATACTCGTCGAACCCCCTCCCCCCCTTATGCGATGCTACGATTTCAGACGCAACCTGCATAACGAGTGGAGGGTGATCAATCTTGTGCTCCCTTCTACTTCACCACCACCCTCCCCGCAGAGTATCGCCGCAAAGCGGGATACACAACTGTGCATTCCCTTACGGGAGCAGCCCCCTTCCGAAAACACACCCCCAGCTCTGTGCGTGAGTAGCGCAAGCAACCCAGGCGGGGCAGCGCCGGGGCAGGGGTGGGTGGGTGGGGGGTGCGTGTGTGTGGTGGTTTTGCGGTAGGCTGCTTGCCCGCCCAGCCCACACACACACACCCCACCCCACCCCCCACCCGTCCCTCTCCGTTACCCCTCCCCCCCTCCCAAGCGGAGGTGAGAGGGGACAGGCGGGTTGATTTATCCGTCTCTCTCCGTCTGACACCGCCTGAATGGAGGTGAAGTACAACATGCTGGGCCAGTCGCGGGGCGGGACTTCGCGGGGGCAGCAGGTCAACACCGGGGTGTCGCAGCTGCCCCAGCTCGGCAACATGGGTGTGCATATGGGGGGCCTGGCAAATATGGGGGCGATGTACGGGAGCTATTCCCCAACGCAAGGCTATCCCGCCGTGCAGTACGAAGGTGGCTATTCTCATTCGCCCGTTTCTCACCAGCCGCATCACCAGCCGCCGCTGCAGGACATGCAGTCGAATCAGGGTGTGTCGCAAGTGCCGACTCCTGCACCCACGCACACCACGTTTGGTGAAGGCAGCGACATGATTGTGGAGGTGTGGGCTGATCAGCTCGAAGAGGCTTTTGAGCACATCCGGCATATGGTGGTGGACTACCCTTACGTTGCGATGGACACCGAGTTCCCCGGCGTTGTTGCGCGGCCCGTCGGCAACTTCAAGAGCAACACGGAGTTCTACTACCAGACGCTGCGCTGCAACGTCAACCTGCTGAAGATCATCCAGCTCGGCATCACGTTCTCCAACGAGGAGGGTAACCACCCGCCTGAGGGCCCCTGCACCTGGCAGTTCAACTTCAAGTTTGACCTGAAGGATGACATCTACGCACAGGACTCTATTGACCTGCTGACGACGTCTGGCATCGACTTCACCCGCTTTGCCAGGGGTATGCCCGTGGGTGGGAGTGATGCGTCGTGTGTCCCCAGCACAGTGTAAGTGACACGCAGAGAGCCCAGTCTGTGGTGTGGCCTGCGCTAAAGCAAATAAAGAAAATAAAGAAAATGTTGTGGTGGTCTTCGCTCAAGACGTGCAGAAGCGTTAAAGATAGTGTCGTGCGATATTATTTCGTGGATTTCTGTACGATGCAGGTCCGCCAATAAAACATAGCCAACGACAGAACGGTGAGAAATGTGAGCCGCATCGCAACACTGGCTGTGGAGGCTGTGGCACAGTTAGGCACAGGGCGAAAACCCCCGTGTGTGGAATAGGGCCCTCTGTCAAAACTGTACCGAGTGTTTCTTTTTTTTTTTTGAAACCGCGCGAAGAGGGTGTTCTGCGTTCGAAGAACACAAACTGTCGTTGTTACCTTCTCTCTTGAGATTCACTCGGTTGCATTAGTTTTATCCATTGGCGTGATTTCCACACCCACACACCCTCCTGCAGATGGGATTGACGTTGCCACCTTTGCTGAGCTGCTGACCAGCAGCGGTCTTGTCCTCTCCGCCGACCCGCCTGTGAAGTGGCTGAGTTTCCACGCTGGCTACGACTTCGGGTATGTTGGAGAGCGTGCGGTGTGGCGGTTTTTTTTTGTTCGACTGAACAGGCTGTGTCTTGAACTTGCCTCCCCCACCTGCCTGACTGACTCACGCCACCCCCCCCTCCAGGTACCTCATCAAGGTGCTGACAAGCAGCGAATTGCCGAAGGAGGAAGACGACTTCTTTGAGCTGATGGACATGTACTTCCCTGTGGTATGCCTCTGCAGGTAGGAGGGGGAGTGGCGTGTAGCTCCCGACTATGTATCTTGGGACGGGTTCTGCTGGGCTGTGCGAGAGGGGGTGGAAGGGTCGTCATGTGGGGTTGCTAATGAATCCCGCACACACAGGTGTACGACGTGAAGTACCTCCTGAAGCACACCAACGGGCTGCTGTCTGAGATGACAGGGCTGAACAAACTCGGAGAAGGCCTCTCTGTCAAGCGTATCGGGCCTGCGCATCAGGTATGCAGTTGTTGGAAGAACCTAGCTTTTCGCACTATGATTATGAAGACTCGTGGCAAATCGTTCGGCATGCACACATGCACTCGCACTTCGTACAAAACAAGAACCAAAAAAAAAGAATGCAACTCAGGTGGTGCAGGAAATGAATTACACAATATGCCGCACGAACTACGCACTTTGGGCTTGTCTGCAGCGACACCCAAAATCTTTGGTTGTGCCATGCCCTCCAACCCCCTTCCTTGTCGAGATAATGCGATGTTTCTGCACACCACCACACCACTGCACAGGCCGGTTCTGACTCGCTGCTCACCTCACACTGCTTCTTCAAACTGTGTAACGAGTACTTCTCTGACGCGGGTGTCGAGAACCACTGCGGTGTCCTGTACGGGCTGGGCCAGGACAAAGGCAACGAGAACCAGAACAGCTGGGCAAACCCTTCCATCACGCCTTCGGTATGCATCACGTCTCTCGTGGGGTGGGTGTGTGCGGTGGGTGCAGTGGTGGTTGGATCAATCGCAGGGGTGGTTCTCTGGCTGCTCTACTGCACGACTGCAGAACCTCATGCCACACACCCTCACCCCCTCTGCAGACGCCTGCCAACACCAACAACACCGCCGCTATCAACACCAACAACATTGTCACCAACCCGCCCACGATGCACCACAACGGCGCGGTTGCTGCAGGGCAGTTCCCCTCGTCGCCTTCTCTTCAGCTGTCGCGCGGGCCGCAGCCTGGCCTGGTATGTCCCGAGAATACTCTCCTCCAATTCATGTTGTTTCGCATCGTGGTTGGTGTGGTGGTGGCTCGCAGTTGTCTGGGATATCGCATCATACACAACGCTACCAAGGTGTGACTGAGTGAGAAGAAGTGAGCAACAGCCCCACTTCCCCCTCACTGACTGACGAGCTGTGGCTGGTAGCGAGGGCCCCCAACGTTCCCCAAAATGTGAAATTCGCGTCTTCTTCCCGCATCCGTTTGCACAAGGAAAGAACGCATCTCCAAGTCTTTTCTTGCCTCCTCCCCAACCACAACCCATCACACACCCTTATTCTGCAGTACAACTCCATGAGATAGTCGCGCGGTGACGAAGCAACCCCTTGCCCCCCCCGGGCCGCTGCACGAGCAAATAACCAGACACCTGCCACAGTTGAACGCCACACGGACGACGGGTGTGCGATGCAGGTGAGTGTGTGTGCGGCAGTGGGCCGTGTCGGTGTTCACTCAGTGCAACCTGCCGAAGCAACGGGTTTTGTGTGCGTCTTATGTGTTCGCAGTCCAACATGACAGCAGTGGCGTGCGGTTGTCCCTGACTGGCGGGGGGAGGAGGAGCGTATCACTGCGCCAAGAAGTGCAGTCCTCTTTCTTCTTCTTCTCTGCTTACCTCTGCCAGTGTCGGTGTGTCGTGTGTGCTCAGTGGGCACTGCAGCGGGAATCGTTCGCAGCACGGTGTTCTGACCGGGTTCCATCTGGTGGCCGGGTGGGGTGCAGCACACGGCAGCACATCACGAAGGGCGGTGAGATGTGAGAAGTGGGGGGAGGTGGGGAGTTGCAATCAAAAACAAAAAGTTGCAATTGGTTTGAACCGATGAGAAGAGAAGGAGAAAGAGAGAGATATTCACACTTTAAGTCTGAGAGAGAGAGAGAGAGAGAGAGAGAGAGGGGGGGGGCCCGGGGCAACACGCCAGCGGCACGCTGCTCGTCAAAGATTTGAGACAGACAGAGATAGAAACAGGGATCACATCGCATGTCGGCAGCACAGGTTAGTAATTTCAGAGTACGTGATGCAAAGGTAAGCTGCGCCCCTGATCCGTGATGCCACAACAGACCGAAGTCGGGGCGCACACCCACCGTCCATCCACCCACTCGCCCACCCAAAACTATGGAATTTGCACCAAGAGGTTTGTGCAGCTAGTTCCCCTTGCAGTTAGTTGGATTCAAATTCGCGCCTTTCTCGATTGTCGTAACCCATGATGGGTTCGTGCCTCGGCTCGCGTCTTATCGGGGGTCGTGTGGGGTTTCCCGTGCAAAAAAAAACGAACTAACACTGAGTGCCGTGTCAACAAATAAAAAATAGGCCAGCGGCCTGGGACTTCCAACAAAGCTGGTATATCTCTCGTTGTTATGAGTCGTTGCGACAGCAACGTGCCCCCCCCCCCCCTCAGGGGTGTAAATAAGGCCGACTCCCGACTCCCGACTCGCGCCGGATTTTTTGGGATTGGGAGGGTTGCCTTGCTTCCCTTAGGGAATGTGCGGTATTAGGCACCCCATGGCCAAAATGACCCCACTGCGATCCGCACAGACTCCAAATATTCAAAAGAAAGGGTTTTTGGAACACCCGAGGAGGGGGGGTCCCGATGGGTGGGTGGGGGTGTGGGGGTCCCGCTGGGTGGGACATGGTGTGTGCCTCCCAGTCATCTTCTTCATTACCGGTCTCTGAACTGGGGTGAGTTCATTGCCAAACCACTGCTGTGAATACGGCGCCCCTTTCCCGCCCCTTTTGCCAGATCCTGGCAGCTCCCAAGAAGAGTTGTGTTCCGCCCCCATCAGGTGGTTGAGCATACCGCAGCGCACACGTGCACACCCACACACACTCCACACAGATGCGTCACACATGTGACGCAACTGTTGCGACACACAACATGCCTCAGGTAGAGGCAGTAGTGTTTGACTCACAGCCAACATAGCTCTCAGTGGGGCCGTGGATGGTGTGGATGCATCCATGCATGCATCCACGGCATCCAGGGATGCCCGAAAATGTCAAAAAATGGATTTTCGATTTGGCATACAGGCATTCATCCACTGCAGGCAGGCCTGCATGCAGGGCTTCGGAGCTCCAGGCTGTGTGTGGATGCATCCACAAAATTTGTGGATGCATGCGCTGCATGCACGGGAAATACTGAGAGCTATGCAGCCAAATACTGCTGCCGTGAGTGAGGTGCTCGCAGCGTGTGGGGCGCTGCGGGCGAAGTGGGGGGTTGGCTGGGACAGCCAACATGGCGCTGTGCGTCGCGTGCTTCTTCGCGGACCACCTCGCACGCGGGAAGACCCCGCAAGCGCCGAGTCAGTCCGCCCTGACCGAATGGTGGGCGACTGCTGGAGGGTCCATGGGACTCTCCACGGCAGAGGTGGCCGTACTACAGGATGCGTGCAGGATTGAGTAGGGTTTGAGACCGCCCGTCCCCCCCAGCCCCCCACCCCAGGTACCTTAGGTGACTGTAAATAACCGACTCCCGACTCCTGACCCCCAAACCTTATTTACAGCCCTGCCCCCCCTCCCCCTACCCACCCTTCCTCCATTCCTTTTGCCACCCCCGCCCTAATCTCCTTCCCTCTCACCATCCATTGTTTTCCCCATGCGGTCTGATGTCCGATACGTTCCGTCAACAATAACAACAACAATCAACAAAGAGAATGCCGTGGTCTGGGATTGCCCGCTGAAAGTGTGATCAGGCTCGTGGGAATCTCAAGACGAAAAAGAAGCCGATCGCCCCACCCCCCACACCCCTGCAAAGATTCCAGCAAAATATATTTTTTTTTTAAAAAAAATTGCAAGCGGGGATTAATGTGGAACCGGCAAACAAAACAGCAGTTTCCTGCCTGACCCGTCCCCCCCTCCCCCGGCTGGTGGGCTGTCGCTGCCAACCCCCCCCCCCCATGAATGGGATAAGCCGGGCCTGTGCGGTAGCCTAGCCCTCGCAGTGCCTGTGATTGTCGATGTCAAACAGAAAACAGGGCGGTCTTGGAGGGCAGGGGGTGAGGTGTGTGCAGCAGTGGAGACTGCATCGAGAGCAGAGTGAGATGTGCGCGCTCTGTGTGCTCCGCATCTCTAACATGACTGTGATGTCTTTCTATAAAAAGGGATCACGTGCGCGTGGGGGGGGAGGCATCGCACAGTACAGCGTAATTCTTTGCCCCAGGAGGTTGGTGTCCGCACTGCTCCAATGACACAATGCAGTGGCGTCATGATGTTGTCAACAAACGTCATGGTGCCCGCCAAAAAGCTGACCTCTCAAGGCCCGCCATCCTGCCCTCCAGGTGACGGGGTGCCAACGAGATATATAAGACGATGAGAGAGAGGGGTGATATGCGGGGGAGGGGGTGGTGGTGCGGCTGCAGTATGCAGTGTTCGTATGTTAAGTCGGGATTTGAGTAAGGCTGCAGGCTGAGCGGGTCTTATCGCACTGCCTCTCCGGATACTAGTGGCCTTGCCGTCATTCGGCAAACGGCGTGGTGCGGGGTGAGGGTGGGGGGGGTGGGTGGGTGACTGGTTCTTCTGAAGAATCTGGCCGGAAGTGCCGCTGTCACTTTCTAAAAAGACTTGGATTTGTGTTATTTGTTTACAAACAGTGCCTGCTAGTGTATGTGTGCAGGGTACTGAACGCTGCCACGAGTCTTTTTAGTGCGGTAGTATTTTTGTTTGTGCGCTGGTTCGTTACCTGTGGGGTACATGGGTGAACACATGCGCTGCCAACAGTCTTCTTTGCTAGAAACCAGGAGCCTGGTTAGCGCAAAAAAGTCTGGTCGTCTTGTACGTCAGGCTGGAGGTTGTCGATGCCAAAAAATAAAGTGTGGATCTTCTAACGTCTGCATTTCGTTGGACTTTTTTTGCCTTTTCTCTCTCTCTCTCTCTTCTCAAAACCCCGCCCACACTTCTTTTTCCTCTTATTTTTCTCAGCCATTCTGTTAGTAAACCCCCAACTCACCCCCCTTACACACACCCACACTGCTCTAGAGTTCCCCACACACACCCACCCCCTTGGGCACCGTTTGTTTTTTGAGCCGGCGGGAAGCGAAGGCCGTGCCCCCCCCCCCCTTTTTTTTGCGACACCTGGTGTCACTTCTACATGCTCTGCTGGGTATATTGTTTGCCCTGCGCATTACCCACCCCACACCCCCGCGCAACACACGCGGCCAGGCCAGAAGAACACGGGGCAGTCACCACCTCCCCACCACCCCCCCTTGGGGCGGGGCTGCGAAGAAGGCATTCACGGTCATAATACGTTCAAACCGTTTTGTTCAAACCCTTCGGCATTTCCTTGGGCAGAACCGGTAGGCGATGAACTCGTTTCATCAATGCGGGACAGGCGAATCGCCCCCCCCCCCCACCTGCACAGCGAGTGAAGGGAGATCATCCTTGTGGGTTCCTTCTATTTCAATACCCCCCCCCCCTCCTCCGCTGAGACCCGGGAGGCCCACCCACTCCAAAGAAGAGAGAGAGAGAGAGAGAAGGAGAGGGGGCAGTTTTCTAGTGCCTCTGGGGGCCTTGGATCACCCCCCCCTTCAGAAGTGCAGTAAAGTGAGCCGCTTCCCAAAAGGGGAGTCAATCTGACACAGTGTGGCACAGAGCGAAGGCTAGCCCTTTGAGTAAAATACCCGGAACCGGAGTTCGTGGGGGTTCAATGCAGGGGCCCCTCGACACCGGCGGAGGGAGGGGGAGGGGGGGGGGCGGGGAGATGGGTGGGTGGGCTGCGAATATCCACGCAAACAGGCAGAAGAGAGACTCTCTACGAGATCCTTCCCCTGCCTCTCTCTTCCACCTTGTCTAAAGTGTCCCTCCGTTCCCTTGGAGCTCCAGCCAAGGCAAATAAAACCCCGGGGTGTGCCCTCACCAGGGCTCATCCTAACTTCATACCCAAACCCGGGGGGGGTTTTTTTTTGACACCCAAAACTGGGTTTTGGCCGACCCCCCCCCCTCCCCCGGATTTAGGGTTAGCCCTGCCCTTCGCACGGCAAAAAAAATTGTTCAAATTGTTCAAAAACGGCACGTGTCCCCACCCTCACCGGCTTCTGCTTCATGTTGAACTGGCTCTCCCCGTCCCCACCCCCCCCCCCACCCCCCACCCCCCTCTCCTGCAATCTCATCGTTCCATCTGGCCCCGGAAAATAAATCCTGGCGTTGCTGCTCCCCGTTTTCATGATCTGCAACCTCAACCGTACCCCCCCCCCCCCGAGGGGGAGGCCCCTGTCTGGATCGCTTCATGTTCCGACATCTACCGTCACTCACTCGCCGTACTCCCGTCGCCCCCCCCCCCCTCTCCCGCATGTGATGTGTCTTTTTTTGTGTTGTGTGTGCAAGTATGGCCCATCAAAAAATGGGGGCCAATTGGGCCACCGTTCAGGTCGGCCCATATTTTAACCCTTTAGTTACCAACCACACACATGTGTGTGGGTAATTCAGTTTTTTTTGGCCACTGGCGTTCAGGTACTTTCTACTAGGAATTTTTCACCGATTTTTTTTATGGTGAACTCGGATGTCGCAGTTCTTTCCACGAACAACCGAGACAAAAATTGGGCCACCGAAGGGCATATGTTTGTTGCGAGTGCGAAAATCAGGAAAAATCGAGAATTTCCGAAAATTGGGTTTTTTCCGGTTTTGGGGCACTTTTGGTTCATTGGTGAGTAAAGTACCTTCCACTAAGAATTTTTCAAGATTTTTTTTATCGAATAATGTTCCGAACTCAACGCGTCGTAATCTCGCAAATAACGCACCTTTTTCCGGGGAAAAATGCAGTCCCCTGTGAAAGAACATTTCCGGCGATACCCGCCCAGCACTTCAAATTGCGGGGGCCCGAGAAAAAAATTTTTTTTCGAGAAAAAAATGTTCTCGGAAACGGCTGGAACAGCGCGTTTCACGACAGCAAAAAATCTGAAAAAAATCCAAATTTGAAAAATTTTCCGGCCGAAACCAATTTTCGGACCCACCTATTTTTCGGTTTTTGGTGGTTTCTGGCCACCCGAGGGTCCTGCACCTGTGGCCACAGAAATGGCCTCGAAACACCCCCAAGCCCCCTAAAAACGCATTTCTGGAAGGATACGTCCCAAAACTGCCCGAAAGGTGCGTCTGAGTCTGGTGACCTGACCCCACAAACCCTGTATTTTTCGCCGTTTTGACCAAAAAATTGGGTCGGCAGGCAAAATTCGGATTTTTTTGAATTTTTCACCAAGTCTCGGCATCGTGGAATGCAATGTCCTCGTTCTGCCCGAAAAACGCATTTTTCGGATTTTTTCCCCGAATCTGGGGGTCTGGTTTGGAAATGTGGTTGGGCTCCAAAATCGAACAAAAATATTTTGGGTGGTCATTGGGAGTCGCCTCCCGTGGGGGAAAAAATATTTTTTTCTCAAAAAAAAAGTTGATTCTCGGACTGTTCTGAAACAACGCATTTCACCATGAAAAGAAATTCCGATTTTGGTGGAGTAGAAAATTCCTTACTGGGGAAGGTGGCCAAAATCTCGATTTTTTGGCATTTTAAATCGTACCCCCCTGGTCTCTAAAGGGTTAAGTAACGGGGTGGGGGTTTTTAGGGTGGGGTGGGTGGGTGGGGGGGGGTAGCTGGAAAATCAGTCGTTTCTTCAAAAAAATATACATATTGTGCAACGTCACTGCCCCTGGGTCGTCCCCCCCCCCCCCCTCCCTCGCAGGACGCCAGGCTTTGGTGATCGCTGATACCAAAAAGATAGTGTCGGGTCGTGCTGGGGCCACCCCGACACCCCCCCCCCCCTACCGCTTTGGCAACTTTAGGCGTTTGCTTGCTTGCAACAGGAAAAAAAAAGATCGGTGGGATCACTTTTCACTGCGTGCACTCTCGGCAGCCAAAATCCCCTCCCCCCACACAGGCACACCGCCACCCAACCCCACCCTGCTCACACATGGGAGGGGTGCGGTGCAGGAAGGAGGGGCCGGTGTATGTCGTGGACAGCCACATCGATGTGACACGGAATAACCGGTTCGTCAGCATACGGGGTGCAGTGCGTGTGGATGTGGCAGCACTCCGCAAGGTGTGCGAGCACTACACAGCCCTCGTCCCCCACGCAGAGTGCTGCCTCAAGTCGAAGGCCAGCCGCTACCTCCGTGATATCCTTGCAGAGCTGCAGGGCATAGCAGAGCGGCTAGAGGATCGTGTCGAGACACACATGCACACCCTGAGCACTGAGGCAACCTACCTCCGCTCCACTGTCGAGGAGTACGACAGCTACTTCGGGCCCTCCAAGGCGACGCCCTCGCAGCTGCACCGCAAGCTGCAGCGCCTGCAGGAGCAGAATGTTGAGCTGCGCCGCCGCACCGCACAGCTGGAAACGGAGGGGCGCGAGATCCGCGATTCTGCGGTGCGGCAGATCACCGAGGCGACCCTCCACGCGCGTGCCTCAATCGCCGGCTGCAAAGACCGTGTCGTGCTGCCGCCGCCCCCGGTGCTGCCCAACGCTGCGCCAGCAGCGTTGGACAGCAGGGTGGGCGGCGGAGATACCGCCCTGCTGCCCAATCCTGCCATCACGGCGCTCCCCTCCCCACCGCCGCAGAGGCAGGGGGCTGCTGCTGCAGCAGCCGCTGCGCGTGCTGCTGCTGCCGGATCCGAGTTTGTCTGCCACCCCGTCGCCGCCGAGGCGGAATCAGAGGGAGTGCTGCTGGGGCTGGGGCATGCCGGGGCGGGAGGCGGGGATGGGGGTGGGGGCAGTGCGTCTTCCGGTGGTGGCATGGGTATGCCGGGCGGCGGTGCCGGAGGGGCAGCTGGTGGGAGCCTGCTGTTCCCGAAGCGCGGTGTGGCGGCGGTGGGGTCGCTGGTGGCAGCCACGCAGTTCCGCCCTGCGGTGGCGGTGCCGGTGGGGTGGGTGCAGCGCGAAGGCCGCCTCCCTATTCCTCCAGTGCCGAGCAGCGACGCGATATCTGCGCTGCGCGCCAGGAACAAGGTCTCTCTCCGCGACACTGCCTTCCGGACAGTCGCAGGGGGTGTGCGGGTTGCGTAGAAAACAACACGCCAGAGGGCTGACGCCCCACCGCCTATCGCACTGCGCTTCACCGAGTGGTCGAGATGGTGGCGGTGCGGTTAGCCGGGTTGTTGAAGACAGGGGGGGGGGGGTTTTTGAGCTGTGTGTCGTTTCGCCGCTTCGCACAGCCTGATGTACCGTAGAAATGTAGAATTGCTTGGGAGGGGGGCGGGGGAGGAATCAGACCAGACCTTCTCAGGGCCTTATCAAAAGGTTTGCGCTGTGGTGTGATTGCATCGGGGTGCTGGAGTGGTGCCTCAAAATCTGCCCAAAAAATTTCCCAATTTGGGAATGTTTGGATCGCACCGAGGCACACCCCTAGCCTAGATCGCCAGGTTTTCGACTGAACGCAAGGCGCACGTCATCCGGGACATAGATAGACCCCTGGATCATGTGTGGGATAACAGCCGTTTGAAGCGCGCGGGAGGCCTCCTCCATACCCCCCCCCCTCTCGCCTTCCCATCTGGTGTGGTGACTCCAGAAAGGACTAACATTGCCAGAAGGTGCTGGGAGACTTGTTTTTCCATTCACTCTCGACGATCAAAAAAAACCCCCCTCCCCTCGCCTTCGCGACCCGCTCCGCTGCCGACTTTCAGCAAGAGAGGTCGCCAGAACCATCCAGAAAGGCCAGGGGGGGGGGCGGGGGTGACCCTTCTGTTTCTTGGCTATCTTCCCCCCCTCCCCCCTCCACACACACACACATCGACTACCACAATCTCCCCAGTGCTTTAGCCACACCCCCCCCACCTGCAGGCCCACACGACGCTACTCTGGTGAGCTGCCGAGCGCTGGTTGGCGCCGCAGCTGCGAGAGCGTCCCTGTGACGGGCTGAGTGGTGCCGCACCACTCGACCGGTGCGATGCCGACAGAGGCTGAGGTATGGCCACAATGGTACCATGGTACCGTGCATGCGTCACACTCTCCCTCCCCACACAACCTGCATAACGAGTGAAGGGAGATCAGCCTTGTGTGATTTCTGCTTCTATTTCACTACCCCACCCCCCCCCTGCGAGCTGTGGCGGTTGTATGTGATGCGGGTGTGATAGTGGATGAATCATCAGGGTTTACTCGGCGCGACACACACTGCACGCCGCGGGATGTGGGTGAGCATAACAAAGCAAATGACACTACAGACTGTCGGCACAACAGGCTGCAGGCAGGGGATGATTTGTGCTGGAGAGGGTCATTCAGCATTCAAGGCATGCGTCACCCTGCGGCTCCCACAAGGGACCACACACCCGTGCAACCGCCACCGCAGGTCATCGAGAGGATAAAGGTCTTCTATGCACCCGACACAGCCGAGGGAATCCGGAAGGATTGCGACAAATGGCTCCAGAATATGCGGAAGGAGCACGGTGCCTGGGAGATTTTGAACAGCCTGGTATGCAAGCGCCACATGATTGCTCGCTACACTCCCGAGACGGCCTGCGTCTATGCCATGAATCACACAAACCAACCAAACAAACGCCTTCTGGTGGCACTGTGCACGCCACTGAGAGTATTGCTTGTCTCACACGTCAGGCTGGTGGCGGCTGTCCCGTGTCAAGGATAAAATTGGCACACTTGAGGGCGAGTCGATTCACCCCAAAAAATGCGACCCACCGCTACTCTTATGACTCCCCCCCCCCCTTGCCTGCAGCTGGCGAAATACGACGAGCCGACGATCCTTGGCTTCGCCGCAACGGGGATGAAGTGGCGGGTGAAGAACGAGAAGCCGAGCCCAGAGCTTGCAGAGAGCTTGCGGCAGTGCGTGCTGGGGCACCTGTCCCGGCTGGAGGGCAAGGCTGGCCGCAACGTGTTGGAGCAGCTGTCGATGGCGCTGGTGTACCTGGTCCAGCAGAACCCGAGCCCAGAGCTTGTCGCCAATATGTGCAACTCGCTTAACAGCAACCCGGCAATGGTGGGCGTGCTGATCCTCTTCCTGGACTCCTTGGGCAGCGAGGCGGGCTATATCCTCGACGACCTTCGTGACGGGCGCCGTGCCCAGCGCGCCGACGAGCCTGCCATCACAAGCGATCACCCGCTGCTGCTGTCCGTCAAACCCAACACCAACATCGTGATGGGGCTGCTGCACCACGTGTGGAACCTCGAGCAGATCAAAGTGTCCCCCCGGGCCAACTCCCTCATGGAGTGCTTTGCGCGGTGGATGCGGTTCGGAGGGATCAGCACAGCGGATATTGCATCCTCCCCCATCGCCGCCGGGTCGTTTGACGCGCTGCGCCACGACGCCACGGGGAAAGCAGCAGGGTCCGTCATCATGGAGCTCTCCTGCCTTGTCATGGACAACCGCAGCGAGGCTGGCCCTGTCTGCGCGCTGCTGTCCAGTAACATGCTGAAGATCGCTTCCTACCTGCATGAGCTCTCTGATGATGTCGAACAGGCGGACATCGTAACCCGTGCCCTGTTCAGAACATGCCGTGCCTTCGCTGCCGACATGGCAGTCGCCACGCCCGACGCCTTGCAGATGATTGACATTGCGGTGCAGGCTTGCACTTACCCGGATCGCAGCATCTTTATCAACAGCCTGGGTTTCTGGCACAGCCTGAGCACCTCTGTACTGAAGATCACCCCCCAGGAAGTGCAGATGCAGAAGAAGTCTGCGTTGGAGCCGACCGTGTCGAAGTTCCTCCCTGTGGTGCTGCAGCACACGGCTTTCCCTGCAGAGGCAGTCCAGTGGACCCACGGGTGCCACGACGAGGAGTCTTTCATGGACTTCCGGATGAACGATGCCTACCTCCCCATCGAAGATGTGTGCATGATCATCAGCGGTGCGGCAGCGGTGAAGAAGATCTACCCCATCTTCCAGGGCGCCGTGACAGACGTCTCAAAATGGCGGGAAGCGGAGGCGGTGCTGTTCTTTATCTCATCTGCGATTAGCGTCGATGCGGACCTGCGTGACCAGCTTCTCCCTGAACTCTTCGGCAGCCCCGATGCCCTTGTGCCGCATCACTGGCGTTTGAAGTTTACATACATCAAAATTATTGGCGCGAGCAAAACGTGGATCCGCCGCAAAGGGGGACAGTATTTGAACCCGCTGCTGAATTTTTTGGTGTCGCACTGCCTCGCCACGCCCGAGCTGCACCACGAGGTGATCCGGACGCTGTGCACCCTGTGCGACTCGTGTTCACAGGGCATGCTCCCTGTCTTCGGCACCCTCGAGGCGAAGCTGCACGGGCAGTACGACAGCCTCAGCCCAAAGGATTCAAACCGGCTTCTGATGGCCCTATCTACCCTCTCCTGCCAGCTCCCCAGCAACGAGCTGCAGGGGGCGGTCCAAAAGCTCTGCGCCCCAATGATCCAGAAGCTGCAGGCTACAGGCGACCCCTCTGTTGTCGTCGTCCAGTTGGACAGGCTTATTCACCTGTTCGATGGGGTGGACCGGGCAATTGTTGATCTTCCCAAAGGCGATCCGCGGGTCAGCGAGCTGGAAAAATGCTGGATTGAAGCGTTTGCATACGCATGGAATGAGAAGCTCAAGTCGCTCGTTGGGAACCACGCTGAGGTGATGGAGAAGCTGACCGGGCTGGTGCGCAGCGTCATGCTGTCATGCAACCTGGAGTTCAACAATTACCTTGAAGACGTGATTTCGACGATGGTGAAGTGCTTTGAGGTGCATCCCCAGTCGTGCATCTTGTGGATGACAGGCACTGTCATCACTGTTTTCGGTAAGCTTCCGGCGTACGTCAGCCCCATCATGGAGGTCCTGAAGCCGCTTCTGCAGAAGACGACAAATGTGCTGGCGAGCTCGCCCGATGTGGGGCAGTATTCCGACTTCCTGCAGGAGATGCTGTACCTCTGCATCTCGGCGGTGAACCAGTTTCCGCAGCAGCTGCTGGAGTCATCTCTCGCGGCGGCTGTCTTCAACATCTCGCTCGCCGCGCTCGTGAACACCGATGTCAAGCGGGAAGCGGCGCACATCACCCTGAACTACTTCAACCAGATCACCAGCTTAACCAAAAACAATGGTAAGGAAAACAACCCGGCTGGCCAGTTTGGGCTCGTCTTCCTGCGCGGAAAGGAAAAGGAACTTCTTGAGGCCCTGATGCATGTTGTCGTCTACCGGGACCTTGACGCGTCGGACAAGGTGGGTGACATCCTCATGAACCTGTCTGCCGCACACGGGCAGGAGGTGCTGCCTGCCCTGCAGCGTGCGCTGCAGGTGCTGCCCGAAGAGGTCCCCCCGAAGGCCCGCCAGAGGTGCCTCGAAGAGATCTCCCGCCTGACGAAGCCTGACGAGGTATGTGATGCTTGGATGACAATGTGGGTGAGTGGGAGCCCTTGCCCCCCCACCCCCCCCCCCCCAGAATCGTAAACAGCAGGCTGTTGGCTGCAATGCCCAGAGTTCAACTTTGGGTGTTGCCAAGGTGTTGGGGAATGTCGGAATCCCGGGGGTGCTCTTCTCGATACGAATCACCTCTCCCGCCTGTAGCACTCACGCCTGGCATAACGAGTGAAGGGGCGCTAGCTCTGCGCTCCCAGGTTTCTTTTAATTGAAACCTTCATACACCTTCATACAGCGTCACTACCCCACCCTCCCCCACCCCACTCCACCCTCGACCAATCCTGACCCGACACACCCTTATCAGATGTACGACGCGCTTGAGAGGCTTCACCGCGACACCCCATCGAACTGGAGGTAGATTTAGTGCATCACCTCGCACGCACACACGCACATCGATGTGGCATGTGTGTGTGTGGCGACCTCGATCGCAGGCCAACAAAGCGTGCTGCAGCAATCATCACGCTGTGCAAGTTTGCCGCCTCAAGGCGACGTAATGTGGAGGGGGCAGTGTGGGCAAGGCCACCACCTGGCCTGGGTGTACGCTCCGCTCCCGACTCTGGCTTCAAACAAAAGATACATGCGCACACTGTGGTGGGGCTAGGATCGGTGCAGGGCTCGCCCACCTTAAAAAGTGACCAACACGCACGCACACTACGCACACCACACGATTCCACCACAACCTATGTGAGACCACAGGCATCTCTGTTCTCTCGTGGCTGAACTGTGAATGTCCCTGTGACGTGGGTGCCCTTCCCGGTGGCGGTGGCGGTGTTGGGTTGTCCTCTTCTTGTCCCCCGGCAGCCGCGCGAGTGGGGGGTGTGTGTGTGTGTGTGTGTGTGTGTGTGGCGCAGAATGGATTTAAAATTACCGTGCTGCAAAAAAGGTAGCCACCCCCCCCCCTCCCCCCACACACCCACACACACACACACACGCCCTTTCTCTTCTGCACCACCCCAGCACGCACACCCAGGACCCCCCCCCCCTTTGCTGTGTATTTTTCTAGAGGCTTCGCTACCGGGGCTACCCCCCGCCCCTCCCCGGCCCAACTTTGGCGGTGCCACAGAAAGACATGCCCCTGTAACGTGTTATCACAGACCTACCAAGGGGACACTGAGTGAATGGCAGCACCCCCACCCACCCCCTCGGCCCTGAGGGGGTGGCACTTCTGTTGGGGTACCCTAGGTAGTCAGGAGAAGCTGCCGCCCTGTTGTGGATTCGAAGGTAAGCATGTGTGTGGGCTTGTGGTGCGGGAAGCAGTGGGTGTATGCCCTGCGTGGTAGGCAGCGCAGCGGTGCAGAGTACTGTACGGTGCTTGGGACTTCGGAGTTTCTTGTCGCATCAGGGCCAGGGTGGTGGGGGAAGGGGGTGGGGTGCAAGTGGGAAGCCACATCAAGAACAAGAGCGTGCTCGGTAGCTCTACACTACATACAAAACCGGGTTTGCAACGATTCACGTGTTCTGTGTGTTGGGGAGGGGTGGGTGTTGATCGGCGAGTATTGATATTTTTTTTTGCTTGTGTATCTCAGCAACGTGCACATCTGGGGGACGGGCTCTCTCCCCCTCACACCATTGAGCGTGTCTCCGCGGTGGCCTAGTCAGGGGGTTGATCAGGCCTGTCCCTGGTCACCTAAGGGCCTGGTCATGACCAGGGGTACGGCACAGGGCAAATTGGGCTGCTACCCCCCCCCCCCCCCCCGGTGGTAATAGAAGCCTGGCCCCTAAGCAGGGTGTGGTTGGTGTTGATGTGGGTTTGAAAGGTTCCTGGTCTAATGTATCGTCCTCCCGATGCCACCTGATCAACTCCTTCGCACGGGGAGTGCTGCAAAAAAAAGTGGTCGGTAAGACAAGCCGAGACCCAAAGCCAAACTGCGTTTGGTCAAGCTATCAGCTGTAATGGACAGTCGAGACTATGCCCGGCGTTGCCATCCGGGGGGCACACACACAACGTGCGCTGAGGATGAAGAATCTGGTTTTTTTTGCCTAGCTTTTGGAAGAGTAGGTGATGTTTTTTTTGGTTCTGCAGACCACAGCCAACCGCGCTTCATCAGGCGATGGGGTGGCAATCGTATTTTTTTTCTCTTTTGTGTGTCATGGCCCTAGTAAGGCCCAAGGCAGAGATCCTCTCTAAAGAAGGGCAGTCACTAGTCCCCTTCCAGTTCCCCAAGGGATTCTGGCCGCCACAGGTACACCTGTTGTGGGGCCGAGTGGGTGAGTGTATGGATGTGTACCCTGCACAACGGTCCGGAAGAAGTCAAAGAGTCCCCCACACAGCCCACACCCACCCCATCCCAGCCCGGTGATTTGTCAGAACGAGCCAGCCTTTAGTGTGCCTCCGCATGGAGAAGCGGGGTCGGAGGCTGCACCGAGGGGAACCCCTGCTACGGCTTCACATCCGCACCACCCACCGTCATCCTCGAGTCACCCCTGCAGAGGCGCCCTCTCCCCGGTGGTGCCACCCGGCAGTGCCAGGCTTGCCGTGCGTGGGGCGCTGCGTGGGGTGCACGATGTCTTCTGCCAAGCCGGGCCCATCGCATGCCGACGCAGAAGCGATCCCTATGAAGGTCACAGCGCCCACCGACAGCTCCAGTGGATCTGCAGACGGTGTGATGTCTGAAGAGGACATGTACCTCAGCCTGCAGGTGCGATTCCTCCGTGCGATCCAGGATAAGGACTTTCCGGTTGCCTTCGACATCTCAGAGGTATGTGTGCGGGCCTGCGTTCCTAGGGCTGGGGGGAGAGTACCCCGAAAGCGGCTAAAAGAAACCCCGAGTCGCAGGGTGTGTGTGGGTGTATGTCGGGCGTTGGGATTGGGGCAGGTTATTAGCTGCACCGCAGCGGCAGTGCAGTGCGCAGTGCCCAAGCCTCCAAAACACACACAACGTCACATCGGCACAGGCTATCGAGAAGAGGTGGCCGGGACATCCCAACGTGGCCTTCTTCCGGACTGTGATGGAAGGGAAGGTGAAGGACCTGGAGATACAGAAGGCCAGCCAAGGTCCCAAACCGCCCCATGAGGATGAGGTGGACGACACTGATGACGAAGATGAGTGCAGCGACAGCGACAGCGAGGCGCCTGCGGAGGAGGAGAGCGAGGAGGTGCGCAACCAGAACAAAAAGTTCGCCGACATGCAAGAGCGCATGGAGCTCTGGGAGCGGCAGCTGGAGACGGGCGACGTGGACGGCATGAAGGAGGAGCTTCTCAGGCTGGGCATCCTGCGCACTGAAAACCGCCCCCCAGGGAAACCGGGCTGATTGCCTGCCGGGGGGGGGGGATCCGCCCCTGCCCCGGCAGGCAAGTTCGCGGGCAGTTCTGAGAGAACCCCCACTGGAAGTGAGGCGGGGGCGCTGCCCCCGCCTCACTTCCAGTGGGGGTTCTCTCAGAACTGCCCGCGCTGACACACCGCCTGCCCTGCCTGCCTTCCTTTTTTTTGAGCTCTGGCGGTGGTGCCAAAAGCCTCTAGCCCCGCTGCATCTGTGCTCTGCTCGCTCATTTTTTTTCTCCTGCGTTGATTCCTTCGGCTCTCGCCCCCCCCCCCCCCCCCCCCCACACACACACACGCAGATTTACACTATTAAATACCCCAGAGCCAATTTTTCCATTGTGCCTTTGCGTAGAGCCATGCGATATATGATGGAAAAGCCGGTGGCTGGCCCCCCAGACCCCCAGACCCTCCCCACTCACTCCCGCCGCTCTGCTCTTGCCACCGCCGCGCAGTGAACGGAGATCATTCTTGTGCTTCCTTCTAATTCGATTTTCAATACCCCCCCCCCCCTCCTCCGCCAGGACCCTCTGTGAGGCCTGCTGAGAGTTGCCCCCTCACACCGGGCATGGTTTAGAGGCATTGGACCGCCTGCGGGTCTGCCGCTGATTTTATTGTTCTTGTGTGAGCGGGGATTCTCCTCTCCTCCCCCTCTCCCCCCCCCCCCCCCCCCCCCAATGCACGGCCTGTCGCGCGATGCGCGCGTCCGCCTCGCAACCCGCGAGCAGCGCGAGAAGCTCGGCCTGTCACACATCGGCCCGATAGACATCTCACGCCCCCCCGACGTCCCCAACACCCCTTCCCCCCGCCTGCTCCGCTGGACACCGCCGGAGGTGGGGGTGCGCAGCGAAGCTGTCCCCTCGACCCGGCCCGCCCTGACCCCGCCAACGCCACCCGACTGCCTCCCCCCGATAGACACCGGGTTCGCGACGGCGGGGCCTCCATACCACCCACTCCGCCCTACCCCACGGCTGGCGCATGCGGAGCTTGTTGAGGGGCTTCCCCCGCCGCCGCCTTCATCCGTCCTGCCCCCCCTGCACACACCGCCGCATCATGCCTGGCACACACGGGAGGCAGCAGGGGCTGTAGGAGGAGACATTGCCCTGCCCCCACCCGCCTCCACACCGCCGCAGGCGGCGGCGGCTGCGTCGGTGTCCCAAGGGTTTGCCCCAAGCGAGGATGCGTCTGAAGAGGGAGACATGGGCCTCCCTCTGGAGGAGGCTGTTCCGCAAGGCGCGGTGGTGGGTGGTGGAGGAGGAGGCTTGCGTGTCGGGCAGGCCGTGTGGGTGCCGCCCGAGGCAGTGGTGCGGCGGCATGCGGCGCGTGTGAGGGGCTGCGTGTGGGCCCTCGGGAGGGGGAGCATCGCGCATCTCTGCGGGGAGGACGCCGTGGTGGCGGGGCTGCCGACTCCCGAGATTGTCACGCTGCACTACCCGCATCTGCTGGTTTCCGTCGACCTCCCGCAGTCGCTGTTTGCGGTGGGTGGTGGTGCGGAGGTCGGAGGGGGCGGAAGGTATCAGAGGCATCACCTTGCCAGATCACCTGGGCGTGTTCGTGCTGTCGATGCGGCCTACCGGCAGCAGGTCGCGCAGCAGCACGCCGAGGAAGAGAACCGCCGTGCTGCAGAGGCTGAGCTGGCTCGGAGGGGGTTTGGGCGGGCAGGTGGTGGTGGTGGTGGTGGTGCTCCCGCAGGCGCCCCCTTGCCCTC
Organism: Rhynchopus euleeides; assembly: GCA_963210315.1. Classification (NCBI taxonomy): domain Eukaryota; phylum Euglenozoa; class Diplonemea; order Diplonemida; family Diplonemidae; genus Rhynchopus; species Rhynchopus euleeides. The sequence continues at coordinate 401,579 of OY723315.1, read as the reverse complement.
CAATGTCGAGGTCTGGGATGGGATCCCAATCGTCCCCGTGTTGGACAGCACCTCAAATAATGGAAGGAAGGGGTTCGCACCGCCAGGCAGTGGCGGGTTTGTGGGGCAGCAGAGGTGAGGGGTGGGGGGAGGGGGGGGCAGGTCTCTCTCTCCTCTGTCTCCCTCCCCCCCTCTTCTCTCTCTCGACACAAAACCTTCATACCGAGTGAAGGGAGGTCATTCTTGTGATTCCTTCTACTTCTATTTCAATACCCCCCCCCCTAGGGGGGGTCAAATGCCACCCTTTTACGTGGACAAACACGATTTTTCAAAAAACCGGCGCAGAGGCCCCAAAGCCCCCGTAAACCCTCCAAACCCCCCCAGATCGGTCCGGAAACCCATCGAACCCCACTTTTCCACCATTCCGGGCACCTCAGGTGCCCGAATTGGGGTACCTAAATTTTGTGCCACCGTTTGGTACCGTACAGTGCCACTGTGTGGGAGGTTGGAAAAGAAAATGCCCCAACACACCACATCTGAGGGTTGCAATGCATGTTGCTTGCCAACCACGTCATCCGGTGGGTGTCAGGCGCTATGTAGGTGGCATTAGCCAGGTCTTCGATGTGTTCTGGCTTGTATATATACCTCCCTGCCACCATGCACCGGGAGGCTGCCTGTAGGTACGGAACAGTCCAGATGGTCGTGTGATTCCTGTGCAGCAGTGCTCCACAACCGGGATGTGTTGACAACGACTGTTGCAACACGAGCTGTACATTCCGGGAACACATGAAGTGCGCTGTCGTGGTACCCATTGTGCCAGAATTGGTAGTTGCTGCGGTCTACTTTGCCTGGCCCAAGAGCACTGGTACTGAACGGTGCAATATGCGTGGCGAGGTGAATACAACGGAAGCGCGCAAAGTCAATACAGCTCTCGGATGGCGGGTGGTGGTGCCACTAGTGTGTGACGTTCACTCGAGGATACAACGCATCACAATGAATCAGCAACCGTGGACCGAGTACAATACGCTCTCTGTGGCTGGTGTGGGGGACAAAGGCAGTGCCTGTGCCGCAGGCAGGGAGGTATATATACAAGCCAGAACACATCGAAGACCTGGCTAATGCCACCTACATAGCGCCTGACACCCACCGGATGACGTGGTTGGCAAGCAACATGCATTGCAACCCTCAGATGTGGTGTGTTGGGGCATTTTCTTTTCCAACCTCCCACACAGTGGCACTGTCCGGTACCAAACGGTGGCACAAAATTTAGGTACCCCAATTCGGGCACCTGAGGTGCCCGGAATGGTGGAAAAGTGGGGTTCGATGGGTTTCCGGACCGATCTGGGGGGGTTTGGAGGGTTTACGGGGGCTTTGGGGCCTCTGCGCCGGTTTTTTGAAAAATCGTGTTTGTCACCCCCATTTGACCCCCCCCCCCTCTCCTCACCTCTCTCCTCTCAAGTGCTTGACAACGTGTCGCTGGCGTGCTGCCCTGAAGCCCCCAGCCCACGCAAGCGCAGACCAAAGCAAGCGTCACGTGTAGAGGGTCCGCCTTCTCGTTGTAGTTTCGGCCTTGCAATACAGCATCCTCCCCTGGCAGGCCTCGTCAGGTATGACCAGGATCAAGGGAACCTGAGGTAGCGAGCCTCAGGCCAACGAGTGCGCCTCCCTGCCAGCTCCCTGCGCCTCCTGGGGGAAGCCAAGTAGTGGGGCTAACCCCGTGGGGGTTGCAGGGCCCTGTCGCTCTCGGATGCTTCAAGTGTGAGTATCCCTGCCACGAGAATACCCCGCAAAAGGTTGTGCCATTCGCGCGCAGGTGTCAGGGCCCCACTCAGTATGTGGGCCACACTGTGACTGTAATTTGCATTTGAGAGGGGGGGGGGGTGGGTATGGGTGATGATTTGTTGTACATAGAACCGTGTGCTGACTCGCTTTTCTGTTTTTTTCTGCTAGTTCGGCGTAGCCCAACTGGGGAAGCTGCCTGTGCCTTTAGCCCACTCACACCACCGGGGAGTGGTGTACACAAAGAGTGGGGGTCTGCGTTCCAACAAGCAAACTTTCCGGCACCCTCCTTTACTTTGAGGGGATCTGCCGTTGCGAACGCACCGACAGGTTGCGGGGCTGTGTTCTGCGTTCGGAATCCCACCCTGCACCCCCCCTCGCTTCTTTCGCCCACGTGTGTATTTTAAGTGGCGTGGGACAATCACTTCTGCATTCTGCCTTTCACCCCCCCCCCCCCCACTCTTTCCGCCTGTTGTGCCCCCACGTCGGGTGCAGGGCTGTGTCGCATGATCCCGTTGTTATCTCAGACGATCCGCCAACCAGGATGATTGTGCGGTGTTGTACCAGGCTGCACGACCCCCTCCCCCCTCCCCCCCTCTACACGTCCCCTTTCCCTCGAACTCTGTGGGGGCCCTCGCTACCAGTCACAGCTCGTCAGTCAGTGAGGGGAAGTAGGCCGTGGCTCACTTCTTCTCACTCAGTCACACCTGGGAGCGAGGGCCCCCTATCGAATGTTTCAGACACTACTATCTTACTTGCGGTGACAGCTGTCCGTATGTGTGGCCAGTGTTGGTGTTATCTGTATGCCACTCACTTGCCACCACACACCACATGCCCCACAGGCTGCATTGGAATGCCTATAACCATGCCCATGCCCCTGCGAGGATGCCTTGTGGCCGCGCTTGCGTGCAGCTGCGCAGCGTTGCCCGAGCCTCCTCGCGGAAAGATGTGGCAGCCCGTGGACGCACTGTCTGACGAGTTCAACGCATTCGATGGGGCGAAGTGGCAGAAGGGACACCCGTACTGGACCGGACGGTCTCCCAGCCAATTTAGCGACGAAAGCCTGACGTGGGAGGGCGGAGATATGCGCATCACCGCCAGGCAGAAGCGTTTGGACCGGAAAGGGGACTGGATCTGGACTGGCTGCCTGACGTCGCAGAGGCAGAGCTTCACGAAGGGGATGTATGCCGAGGCACGCATCAAGAATGCGGACACGATGGGGTGAGAACCACATCGTCGGGGGACATCGGAGGCGGGCTGCTCGTCGGCTGGATTGACGAAGGTGACTGGATGGAGTACGACGCCAGAGTGTCGGTGGCCCGGTGGTACCCAATCGTGCTGAGAGTGGCGAGCATGGAGTCTGGCGGGTACGTCACCCTCTTCACACACGGGACAAACAGGATCGCGACCGCCTCTATTCCAAACACAGGGGGGTGGAAGAAGTGGACCGAGGTGCGCACACGGGCATACTTGAGGCCGGGGAAGCACAACATCCGCATCCGTTCGGACGGGAAGTCGTACAACTTGAACTGGTTCACTGTTGGGGACGTTCCGAGCACCCAGCCAGTCAGCACCGCGACTCCACCTGCGAGCACGCCAACACCACCGGTCAGCACGCCGACTCCACCTGCCAGGACGCCATCACCGCCTGCCAGCACACCAGTGCCACCCGCAGTGACAGACACACCGCAAAGCCAGGGGCCGTGCCAGTGCCAGGGTGCAGCGCCCATTGCCCTCGTTGCCACAAGTGCGTTCGAACAGTTGTCAGTGGCAGGGTTCGCCCCCGCGTACGTTGATGGCGGAAGGAAGGCTGTTGCAATCGATGCCGCTCGACACAAGGGGAAGTTTGCAGCGGCGTCGACCACGTTCAGTGGCCCCACTGGTGTTTACGATGTCGTGCTGGGGACTCTGACTGAAACAGACGGGGAGAGCTCGTACCGGGTGGCCGTGAATGGGAAGAAGCTGAGTCTCAAGCAGAACCCTGAGACGTCGACCGACTACACAGCACACAAGCTTGAGTGGCGCAGGGTGCAGGTTTCCACAGGAGACAGGATCCAGATTGAGTTCTCTTCTCACACCAACGGGAAGATCCCCGAAGGAACGGGTACGGCCTATTCGAGGGGGCGGTGGACGGAGGTTGTATTCACGTGTGTCTCGACGTGCGGGGGTGGGGCGCCTACAGCACAGCCTGTTGCACCGGTGGACCCCGTGATGGTCGAAGCCGAGGCGTACTCCAAGATGCAGGGTGTGAAGACGCAGGCAACGACGGACAACGGAGGTGGTCAGAATGTTGGGTGGATTGACAGCGGGGACTGGATGGAATACACGGTGACTGTCGCAAGTGCTGGAACCTACGACTTCTCGCTCCGTGTGGCGACCATCCACTTTGGGGCGGAGCTGAGCATCACCCGGGGAGGGGCAAGGATTGCATTCGCAACTGTCCCAAAGACCGGCGGGTGGCAAACGTGGACAACCGTGGTGACTTCCGGGGAGCTGAAGGCTGGTGAGAACGTCATTCGGATCACATCTGAGGACGCCGCAGGCTGGAACATCAACTGGTTTTCCGTCGTGCTGCAGGGAACAAACCCCGGGCCCGGGGGCGCGGTGACAGATGCGCCGTGCACAGGTGGGTCGGCATTCGTGGAGCAGGACGGGTACTTGGTGGTGGAGGCCGAGGACACAGAGATGGCTTCTGGCTGGCAGGTGGCCGATGCGTTTTCAGAGGAGGCGCTTGGGAAGGGGCACGTGGTGTACAGTGGGCCGAACCACATGCGGTCGCAGGACAGCACAACAACGTTGAAATACGCTATTCAGATCACGAACCCGGGGACGTATCAGTTCAGGTGGCGGTCGAGAAACGGGAAATCTGCTGCGGCCGCCGATGCCGAGAACGACAGCTGGCTGAAGATTGAGGCCGACGACTACTACGGGGTGCTGGGAACGGAGAGAGTGCCCATTGGCAACCACTATGCCAAGGTGTGGATCCAGAGCATGAACCAGTGGTCGTGGAACTGCAGAGGGGAGCACGCTGGCAAGAACGGGTTCAGCATCTTCGCCACATTCAACAAGGCGGGGCCGTACTCGGTCGCGATTTCTGCGCGGTCGAAGGGGCACGTGATTGACAGGTTCGCCTTGTACAGGGTGGGGAAGGGAAGCGTGGCTACCAGCGACTCCACTGCGAGCACCAAGATTGGAGGGTGTGCGCAGCCCGGCGGGAGCCCGACGCCGACCCCGCCGACACAGGGCGGGGGTTCCGGCGCAGTTCAGATTAGCGGGGAGTCGATGCAGTGGCACAAGCAGACGCTGTCGCTCGAGGGACCTCTGGGAAGCGAAGACGCGCAGACCTTTCTCAACTACAGGATGGATGTGACGTTCAAGAACGGTGGGGAGACTCTGGTCGTTCCCGGGTACTTTGCGGCCGATGGCAATGCCAAGGACACTTCGGCAACAACAGGAAACGTGTGGCGCGCGCACCTGAGCCCGTCGAAGGCAGGGACGTGGAGCTACGAGATCAGCTTCAGGCGCGGAAGCAACGTTGCAGTCGGTGCGAGGGGAGCCGGGTCGCCTGTGTCTCCCTACGACGGGATGACCGGGACGTTCCAGATTGGGGCCAGCGACAAGAGCGGGCGCGACTTCCGGGCTGCGAAGAACGGAAGGCTGTTGGTGACTGGGGCGCGGAACCTGAAGTTTGCTGGAAGCGAGCGTTACTTTGTGAAGGCAGGAGCCGACAGCCCTGAAACCCTGCTTGCCTTCGCAGACTTCGACGGAACCAGTGCAGGGAAGGCTGGGCTGAAGACATGGGGCCCGCATGTTCGCGACTGGAAGGCCGGCGACCCGACATGGAAAGGGTCGAAGGGGAAGGGGCTGATCGGAGCAGTGAACTACCTGGCGAACCAAGGGTGCAATGTGATGTCGTTTCTGACCTTCAACATCCGAGGGGATGGGGACAAATGTACAGCAGCAAGAGCACACGGTCGTCGATGGACGTGTCGAAGCTGGACCAATGGGAGGTGGTGTTTGAGCACATGACCAAGAGGGGGGTGTTCATGCACTTCAAGACGCAGGAGACGGAGAACGACTGGCTCCTGGACCGTGGCGACACGGGGAGGGATCGGAAGCTCTACTACAGGGAACTGGTTGCTAGGTTCTCGCACCACCTCGCACTGAACTGGAACCTCGGAGAGGAGAACACGCAGTCCACGAGCCAGCAGAAGGCGATGGCATCGTACTTCGAGGCGACCGACCCGTACCACCACCTCGTTGTGCTGCACACGTACCCTGGGGAGCAGGAGAAGAGGTACAGGCCACTCCTCGGGCAGAAGTCTGAAATCACAGGGGCATCGATTCAAACGGGCTGGAACAACGTGCACGCCGAGACGTTGAAATGGATCAAGGAGTCGAAGAACGCCGGGAAGCAGTGGGTTGTGTCGAACGACGAGCAGGGCAGTGCCTCGATCGGTATTCCCGCGCAGGGCGAAAGCAAGGGCCCGTCGCGCGTTCAGCTGCGCCACAATGTGCTCTGGGGGAACCTGCTGGCCGGTGGCGGTGGTATCGAGAGCTACTTCGGGTACCAGACCTCGAACAACGATCTGAACGCGCAGAACTTCCGCGTCAGGGAGGACTGGTGGAAGTACTGTGCGATCGCGCTCGACTTCTTCAACTCGGATGTGATGGACGGGAAATTCCAAGACTTTTCGCCGTGCGACTCGATGACCTCTGTGTGGAACAACTGGTGCCTCGGGAGCAAGGGGGATACGTATGTGGTGTACATGCCCGACGGGTCGCGCAGTGGGACGATGAAATTCGGTGCCGACACCACAACATACAAGCTGAAGTGGTTTAACCCAAGGACCGGAGACTACGACCGCAGGACCAGCCTGATAACCGCGCGTGGAACCACGAGCTTTGGCCAGGCACCAAGCTCTGACGACTGGGTTGCGGTCCTAACGAAGTAGAGGCTGAGAGGGGACTATTTTGGTGCCTGCATGTAATCACCACCTCGAGCACACGGACATACACGCACGCATCAGTGCGGTTCACTGCGAAAGGAATGGTATTTTTTGCATACGGCACAGTGTGGTTGGGAGATGCGTTGGTGTTCGGTGCTGAGGGGCGGGCATATCCGTTTAACCTGTGTGGTGGCTGTCATTGCAGCGTACTTGCAGTTGGCTTTGCTTGTTGGGTGCACATATCATGTTTCTGTGCTGGATGCTCTTTCCCACACCCAGAGGTACAGCTCTTCAAGTAGCGCGCAGGCCGGCCACATTACCGAGTTGCGTTATATGCCCACATCTTATACCCCCAACTTCCCATTGCCCCCTGTCGGGTTAGGGAAGCAGCAGGATCCGCGACCACTACCACCACCACCACCACCCTCATTTCGTTCGAACTAGTTGCCAAAACTACATTCGACGCTTCCTTTTGTTTATTCTTTTCTTCTTCAGATTCAGTGTGTTTTTTTGGGTTCTGCGTCCTTTGTGAAGGCGTGCGACTGAAAGTTGTCGTCGCTCTCAGGAGGACAATTCCTCAAACGACACACTCACTGCGCTTGCTTGCGTAGTGCCCAATCTCTTTCTTCAAGGATCATCCCGGTAATCTTCTCGTGTGTATCTTTTTAAATCTTTCCCACGAAGGGTGCGCACAATTGTACGGCATTTGTGAACGCACTCGAAGTGAGGGGGTTTTTACACACATCGTACAGATTTCCCCCTCCCTGCCCCTTCCTCGTATAAAAGCCATTTTCGATTTTTTGTTTCTGTAGTTTAGATAGGACGATATGGCCGTGACTAGGTACACTATCGGTTGACGTCGTTGTCGAAGGTGCTGTTTCGGTGTCACGTGCCGTTTCGTTGTTGCCGTTTTGGGGCCTTGGCAATGTCTCAAAGCAGGGGTCATTTAATTGTGTGTGGAAAAGCAAAACGCACCATTTCCCTCAGTGCTACACTTGTTGTCGGAATTGGTCTGCTATGATTGTGTGTGTGACGTGCGCCGTGCGCCACATCCGCGGCAGACGCATGTGTGTACAGTTGGAGGTAGCATCAGCTTTAGTTGCGTGGGTGGTTGAGGTGTCGTATGTCGCTACACAGCGACCCACAGCGGTACCTTGCATTCGCCTCGCCCTTGAGCTTTTGAACTTGAATTTGAATTTTAGTTTTCGTTGTGAAGGCAGTTCATCCACGCGTTACATTGGTTCACGCGTACCCTGCATGCGGTGAAAATAATGGCGACGCGTAGAAAATAGCCTACACTTGCGGAAACAAACAGGCAAGGGCAGTGCAGCTGGCAGCTCTCTCTGATGAGGTGTGGCCACACTACTCCAACAGGAATCCATACAAAAAAAATGACATTTGCGTGCGTGAGCTGACGGTTTGCTGTGCTTCACTGGCCGCTACTACTACTTCTGGTGGTGTGTGGCTGGTGGTTTTTTTTGCACCCCTCTCCCTCCGACAGAGGAGCCGTATCAAGGCCCTTTTTCACCTCACACCAAAGGAACATGGAACACGGCCGGGCCCCCCTCGTTTCATCCATCCTCCCTTGTCTGGGTGTCTTCGGGGCGAGGTTTCGGGTCTGGCCTCCGGTGGCCTCGCGACTTCGATTTCGGCTTCGACTTCCCTCCTTTTCTCCCCTCCCCTCGATGCCCCCCTCTATGTTGGCGTTTTTTGGGCGTGTTTGTGGCTGTGGCACACGGTCGGACCGGGGAGTCTTCTGTAAATATCATTCCCACAACGATATGGCCTGTTTTCGGCCCCTGTGAGCCTCACGCCGCCGAAAATTCAGGAAATTTGGCTCTCTGGGCTCAACCATTGCCACCGCCTTCGCCAAATTTCATTGACTTTCGCATTTGTTTTGCAGCACACTTGCCCTGCCAGCGGACTGAGCCACCACGACATGATGGGTTGGCTGTGGAGGTTTGGTATTGGGTGAGGGGTGCTCATACCACAGGACCTTAGTCTCGTTGCGCAGGGGCGGTTTTTTGGGGGTCGTTGTTGGTCGAGGCTCGCCAATGAGGTCAGGCAGCACGAGAGCGGAGAGGGTTTTGATCTCCCAGGTTCCCTGCCCCCCCCCCCCCCCCCCGCCCCCTCTTCCCTCCAACTCATCTAATGCCCCGCCACGACTGTACTACTTGCGGTGACAGCTGTCCGTATGTGTGGCCTGGTGTTATCTGTATGCCGTCCGTGTGTGTGGCCAACCCTCTGTGCCTTCGCTTCATCTCCCGCGCACCCCTTAAGCACACACCACACACACACACCCCGCACCTCCTGCCCTGCCATGCACGGGTGAGTGGCGGCGTGCCCCCTCCCCCCTCCCTCCCACCACGACCCCCCTCCCCCCCTCCTCCCCACACGAGGGTAGGTGAGGTGGAGGTGTAGGTTTGTCGCACCACACCACCCCCTCTCTCTCTCTCTCTCTCTCTCTCTCTCTCTTTTCTCTCTCCCCCCCCGCCCCAAACGCGATGATCATCAAGGTGACGGGGGACCGCGAGATCCTCGCAGATGTTGTGTGCAGCTCGAGGGATCTGGTGTGGACCCTGGGTGCCTCACAGGCCTTCATCGTATCGCTCCCGGCTTTAAAACGCCTCCTCGGGATTGTGACCGTCACCAGCGGGTTTACCGAACACGGATATGACCTCTATACAGTCCGGCACGCAGACGGGACCCTGAAGCCGGACCAGCTGATCGATGTCACGCAGACCCCTGATAAATACAGTCTCCGCAGTGGCCAATGGATCTACGTCCGCCGCCTCCAGGTCTCCCAGCTGACTGCAGTCCTCACTAGGCTCTCTGTGAAATGCAGCCAACCCTTTGAGGTGATGGTCCGCGCTAGCGACTACAGAGGCAACCCCCGCCCCCTCCCGGAAGGCGGCCGCATTCGGGTCTCCCTGAAGCTGCTGAACCCAACGGAGTTTAACAGGGGCTGCTCGCTGAAGGGGCAGCTCACGCAGGGGAGCGGAGATGGGAGGCATGTGGAGTTCCTCTTCCCGGGGCTCACCCTCAGCCAGGCAGGGAAGTACGTCATACGCGCGGAGTATGTCCCGGCGCATCGGGGAGCCACGGGGGGGCCTGCTGTGGAGCATGGCGAGACGGACACCCTATCAGTCGAGGCAGACTCCTTTCCAACACTGAAGGATCTCTCGTTGTCGCATGTCGGGAGATATGCTATCCAGATGGACTTCTACAGCAACACCTCAGGGCAAATGTGTTATATCGTCTTCCGAGAGTCAGATGGGGGCTTCGGTGGGCTGCGCGAGCATGACATCCGGCGTATCGCCCAGCGGGGTATCGAGATCGAGCGGGCGAAAGGCGCAATGACACTCTACGAGAGGGGTCCGGATAAGGGGGAGGGGTTGGGGGCGTACCCCAACTGCATCTCCGCCGGGATCGTGAAGCTCCAGATGGGGCACCAGTCATACCAGATCCTCCTGAGGCTGAAGCTCGGCGGGCAGTACCGCGTCCTCTGCATGACTGACAATGCCGTGGGGACAAACCCCAGCCCGGAGATACACAGCATGCTCCTCGAGACGTCGGAGAAGCCCCCCGCGGTTCCTGTTCTCTCCAATGTGCTGGTGGAGTGCACAGCAGAGGGGCGTGGCGGGGTGAAGGTTATATTCGACTGCATGGAGAGCGGGTACGCATACTATGTTGTGACGGAGGAGAACTCATATCACCCGGTGGAGGGGTCGGAGGTGATACATGAGGCGAAGAACCGAAACGAGGGGAGGGCGGGTATCGTGTCAAAGGGCTCCTTTGTAGTGGGGCGTGGGCTCGGGCACTCTGCATTCCTGGAGGTTGAGGGACTTCGACCCGGAGTGGTGTACGACTTCTGGTGGGCGTCCTGCCCGGTTCACCGCATCGAGGGGGTGCATGTAAACTACCCCGACGAGGCGAGGCTGTTAAAGTCCCTCCCACCTCCACACCGCGCGACGGTGCTGGTCCCCTTCGAGGATCCCCCGACCCTCTCCTCCCTGGTGGTCCTCCCGGCCTCCGCCGCAACGGCAGACCCGCTCCGCACCCCTTCCCCCCTCGCCCTGCAGCTCATGGTCCACTTTGAAACGGATTCCCCAGGCTCCGTCCACTTCGTCATGACCCAGAAGAGCCTCATCAAAGGGAGACTCCTGCCTCCCAAACACATCGTGCGCTACGCGAGGCATGGGCTGGACCCTGCTGGGTGGGCGACCTCAACCCCGTCTGCGAAACGCCGTTCCAAGAGCCCTGTCGGGGATGAGGATGCGAGCAAAATGGCCTTCTCCCCTGCTACACCACCTAAAATTGCCGAGGCTCTCGAGGAGGAGGGGGGGGTTCGGAGGTGGTCAGTTCCGGAGGGGTCTGTTGTGGCGGCGGGGAGTTTCCCAGCGTTGTCCAGCGGGCACCATACGTTTGTGGTGAGCCACCCCGGCCCGAAGGAGTTGGAGGGGTTCATCCACACCACGGAGCTGAGGTGTGGGGTGGAGTATGAGATGTTTTTCGTGGCGGATAACTGCAGCATGACAAACCCAGCCCCGGCTGTCTCGCGGGGGGTCTGCGCCACCATCCCCACGCCGCCTCCGCCGATCTCCCTCGTTGGATCGCCACCCCGGCATGCGGGAAACGCCGCTGCCACCACCCCCGGGGTGAACAAATCTGTATCCTTCGCCGAGCCAGGCGGGGCCTGGCCAGCATATCCTCTTCACACCCCCTCTTCCTCACCCGCCTCCTCCACCGCGAGCTCCCGGGGTGGAGTTCTGGATGGCTCTGCTGTGGAGAGCCCCTTCGGAGGCACGCCCTCCACAAAGGGGGTGGACTCTGGCGTGCATGCCGGACGCCCCACGCCTTTAGAGGGTGGGGGTCTGGGAAAGGTTTCAGATAGATCATCTGCGGATCTGCCCAGAGCGCCGATGCCTTCCAGGGAAGAGGGTGGGGTAGTTGAGGAGGGGGAGGGGGAGGAGGAGGGGGGCGACGATGCAGCCCTTGCGGCGGAGTCGTTCATATCAAAGTTTAAGGCTGGGGAGTGGAGTTCGCTGGACGGGCTGTATTCTCTCTTGCTGCACGACTCGGAGGTCGGGGGGTCTCTCGGTGGGGCAGGGGGTGGCGTTACGCTCCCCTACCGCGGGGCGCGTGCGGTGCACGATGCGCTTTTCAAAGGGGCTGGGCCCCAGCCAAGCTCTGAAGGCTCCTCTGACAACCTGAGGCATGAGTTTGTCTTCCTCCAGCAGAGGGTTATGGACCTGGAGACCTCGCTCAAGGCATGCCGGCTGGAGCGGGACGCTGCCGCCTCGGAGGAATCCCAGTTCAACTCACGCCTCCCAGAGGTGCTCAAAGCGCTGCGGGCAAAGAAAGACTGCAGAAGGCAGCTCCAGAAGTGGAAAGAAGATCATCTCAACCTGGTGCGTGAGGACATGCTGCGTGAAATCCGCGAGATTCAGCGGGAGATCGACCAGGTCATTCAGGGGAATCTGGAGTGGGAGCAGGTCATCCACGAGGTGCGGGAGTTGAACGCGCATCTGCGGAGTGTGGTGGAAAAACTGGCTGGGAGGAGGAGACAGTACATCAGCGCGCTGCAGGAAAGGTGTGTCCAGCATAAAACAGAGTTTAACGGCACAGCCGATAGGACAGATGCGGTGCTCCTGCTGAGGAGGGTCAAACACGAGCAGGGCTGTGAACTGCAGAAGCTTCGTGATATCATAGCCTACTTCGAGCCTCCAGAGAAGAAGGACGTGGTCCGCAAGAAGCGCCACCGCCCGGCAGCCGAGCTTCTCGATGCAGAGCAGCAGATTGTGACACGGAGCATGGCAGTCCCGAAGGGTGGCCTCCGCGCGCTCGCGACTGTGGAGGGGACAGGCCTCCAGGCACTCCGTTATAAGCACGACGTGACAGCTGACATTGTCTCCCTGGATGCGGCTGGGAACACCATCGAGGTGACAGGGGAGCGTGACAGAGTCCTGGCACTCTTGAAGGAAGTCGAGCAGATATATGAGACGATGAAGCTGACCACACCGGGGCCTCGCCGGATTCTCGAGCCTTGACGAGGGGTGGTGGTGGTGGTCAGTTTGGGAATCTCTGAGGGAGGGGGGGGCGAAGACCCACCCCTTCCCCTCTGTGTCACTGTGTCTTCAGCATTTGGGGGGTGGGGTGTGTGTGTGTGACGTCTGTCACTTCGTGAAGATCCCCTACGTGGCCCCAGGTTCGTTCGTACTCGCGTACTTCCTCCACTGGCCGAACTTGTGTGTGTGTGTCAAAACCGTGTGTCACTTTTTTTTGCTGCTAGTTTTTTGGAAGGCGGAGCGCAACAAAAGGCGGTTCACTGATCCGAACCTTTCCTGCAGTTCTGTGCGATGTAACTCCCTGGCGTGCGTGTGGGGTGGGAGTGAGTGCCGCGTCAGCTATTTCTCTGTTAGGCATGGCCTGCGCTAGAAAGCGTGTCTCCGCTCGACTCACGCGAAATAGAGTCTGATAAAAACGTGAATGTGATGGCCACGTTTAGTTAGGTAGATATGCCGATGTCCGGATCACAGCGTGTTGTCTGTGTGTCAGATGCCCCGTCTAGAATGCATTATTGCACGGTGGACCCCCACCCCCTGGAGCGGGGATCTGGGGCGGGGGTATGGACCCCCGCTATCGGGAGTCTGCTCTGCTATTTTTGGTGCCCAGACGACCCCCGCGAGCGGGGGTCGGACCTCGCCAGACCCCCGATATTCCGATATCCCAAAAGGGTCTACCCCGACGTGCGGGAGTCCACCGTGCACCCCCCCCCCCCTCCCCACGTGTAGATTTTAAATACCGTGGAACAATCACGTCTCCATTCTACTCTTGACCCCCATCCTGCAGTGGTTTGCTTATTTTTTGCAGGTTCAGAATAGAGGAGGAGGAGGGAGCGGGGGGAGAGGGTGCTTAGATATTGGTGCCGCTGTGGTTGGCTGTACGGCTGCTCTCCATCCCCCCCCCCCTCTCCCCACACAATCTGCATAACGAGTGAAGGGCGGTGAAACCTTGTACACTACCCCCCCCCTCTCCCCAGGACGGTCTTACACGGGGGGAGTTCCGACTCTTCGCCCAAAAAACCCCCCAAGAAGAAGCCATGTCTGCCATTTTGTAGTTTGTCGTTGTTTGTTGGAAGAACGGCTAGCTTTTCGCACTAAAAAGACTCGCGGCAGCGTTCGGTATCCTGCACACATGCACTAGCAGGCACCGTTCGTACCCACAAAGAACGCAAACCCAAGTCTTAGAGTATCGAACTGGGCATCGCGCAGTACCCCACCTCTCATCAACCCAACCCCACCGCCACCGCCACCGCCACCCACCACCCAAAAAAAGCTGCCTGCTGCGCACTGCTGTGTGCCCGAGACACACCGCCGCACTCATACATTTTCTATTCCCCTGCCTCCCTTTTTCTGCCACATGCCGGCCGCTTGGATACAAATCACCAAGCCGAGCTAGTGGAGAGAAATCACCCGTTCGAAGACACCCCCCCCCCCCGTAGAAGAAAATCACGTCTCTGCATCTCTATGCAAACCCCTGGTCTGGCGGAATCACTCGACAATACAGCATCCCTGCACCTCTCACAGGTGCCGGTCCCTGTCTTGTCTACAAGCGCCACCAAGCACCGTTTCGTATGCCATATTTGTGGGGCGACTACAAACAGTTTATGCGTGCCCTTCAAAAACCTCTGGTCTCTGAAGATGCATGTACCGGGCTGCCCCGGCATGTGTTCCGCGTCCTTATGGTACGGTCGTGGGTTGGCAGCCGAAACTGCTACCATAATCAACTTTTTACAACCCCCCCCCCCCCAATGTTGTTAAAAACCCGGGTCCCAGAATAAAAACCCCAAAAAACCCAAAAAACCGGGTTTAAACTCTAAAACCGGGTTTAAACTCGGTTTAAACCGAGTTTAAACCCAGTAAAAACCCAGTAGGAAGCTGCAGGGGGTGAACACGTTACGTGCACTGAGCTGGTTTGCGGGAGGGGAGGGGGGCCAGGGAGGGACGCGGCTGTCCGACTTGTTCAACTTTCACAGGACTTCGTTCATGACCGCGTCATACTTCTCATCGAGAAGTTTACCCCCGAGTTGGTGCCTGCTCGGCAGCTGCTTGACATCTATGCCGGGGCGTGTCACCCCGACGGCCTTGAGGAAATGTTCATCCTCAATGATGGAGAGGGGGAGCCCGGCAGCCAGTACAAAATCTGCCCAGGCATCCACTATCCTCGTCATCTCCCGTCTCGTTGGGTCGGGGGGTCGCAACAATCATGCATTGCCTGGCTGATTTGGCAGCTGGTTTTGACTTCTTCTGAGGGGGGTCTCCTCCAGGCGTCGCTGGCGTTACTGGTGCTGCTGGTGCTCCTGGCAAAATGACCCCATCACGGTTCAGAAAAACGCCGGAAATGCAAATTCCGCGAAGCTGAAAACCACCATTTTGGGGGTACCAGGAGGTACTACCCCCCGGTACCGGGTACGGTACCTACTCAGATCACTGCCGCCAGCCATTTTTTCTTGTCTTCAGAGTCTGCACTGGGATGGTAGAGGTGGTCGAGTAAAAACCCCCCCTCTCCCACCCCCCACCAAAAAACCGAGTTTAAACCCGAGAAATCTCAGGAATAAAAACCATAAAAACCCAGTAAAAACCCGGTTTAAACCCGAGTTTAAACCCACCCTAACAACATTGCCCCCCCCCCCCTGAACGTTCGTTCCTCTTTGATAACGAACAAGCTGACATGCAAATGGAATGACTGAAAACATCAATGCAGGTCACATGGGCTACATAAACCTGGCTACGATGATGACACTGGTTACGCACATTTCCACAGATGAGTGCCTTGACGTTTGAACAGGGGAACCAAAGAACGTTTTTGCGTACCATCACAGCCTAATTGCCCACACAGTACAACAACACAACACAGGGCGGAAAAAACACTGGATTCAGACACACCCTGCATAGCGAGTGAAGGGTGATCATTCTTGTACTCCCTTCAATTTCGATTTCACTACCCCTCCCTGTTGCAGAAGTGCCGCTTTGCGTAGGTAGATAGCCCCATGTTGCGCCGCACGCCCGTAGCTCTCCGGGCGAAGAAGGCGAAATCAGATGGGGTCACAAAATCAGTGAGGGGGAACCTGAAGTTTATGGAGGCCAACCTGCTGATGTCGCGAGCGGATCTCAAAGTGCGGTATCGCGAGATGGCGATGCGATACCACCCTGATATGAACGATGGGGATGACAAGATGATGAAAGACCTGAACAAAGCCTACGCAGGGGTCCTTGCGTTTCTCGACGAGAGAGACGCCAGCGGCAGTTCTCCAACCACAGCAGATACGAGCCGATCTGGGGAAGAGCGGGAATCGAAGGGGCAGGAGTTACGGCTTGTCGACAAGATAGCCAAGTGGATGCGTGCCGATAGCCATCAGCAGTACGAAGATCCTTCTGTCCGCGACTTTCGCGAGTTCACCCGGAGGGCTGGGGGGGAGGCAAAAGCCTTTGGCACGGTACTAGGCACAGAGGAAGATGAGATGCGGTGGGCGGAGAAGTTCTGCGAGGAGCGCGACGAGAGCTTGGGGAGGAAGAGTCAGGGCCGAGCCGGCGCCACCGCGGAGGAGAAGCGGTGGTTTAACCCATTTGACCCGCGATCTCCGGCACACCTGCGGCACAGGCTGGACACCATGACGGTGGGGTCCGAGCCTCGCCTCTACAGCAAACTTCCACAGCCTGCACCCCGCACGCCAGGCCTGCTGGCGGGGGGTGGCCAGAAGGAGAATCCGCATGTGGCGAAGCGTCGGGATCGCGACATCAACTTCTTCCACAGAGTTGTGGCGCCTGAGTATTTCGCATCCGAAGAGTGGCAGGAGAAGCTGCAGCGGAAGGCGAACTATCAGAGGAAGATGCGGCGCTTGCAGGCAGGAGTGGCGTCTGGTGACATGGCGTCGCTCAACATGCTGAACAAGGCGTTGGATTTTGTTGGCCCGCAGGCTCTCAAGCAGAAGGCGTTGCCGCAGTCTTCCGGCACAGAGGTCAACGCAGCAGGCTATCGTGCTCCGAGGGAGATCCGTCGTGCTGGCACACACATCAGTGTCAAGACTAGGGGTGCGAGTGGTGATACTCGGGTTACAACCATGAGCAAAGCGGAGTTTCTTTCGAAGGGATCTTATATTGATACCTAGGGGGGGGGGGAGTCATTGCTGTGTCGCTGTTGTCTCAGCCTGCGCCGCTTTGCGGACAGCCCAAGCAAGTTTGTTTTTCACAGCGAAAGTCGGTGGGAGCGGACCCGCACGCAGTGTGTTTTGAGAGAGCACCACAACACCACTTATTCACATCAACGCCTTCACAGGGGCCACACCACACTGCCGCTCGTGCGCACAAACAACGGCGGGTGTCGCTATTTTCTCGCGCTTCTCGCCCAGGTCCCTCAAGGTGCTCTGGCGATTGAATCAGTATACCGTAAAAGGAAATATTGTGGACCGTAATAAAGGTGAACCGTACTATAGGTGGACCGTAAAAAAGATGGAACAAATAGGATTTTTCCGGAACTTGGAACATTTTTACGGTCCACCTATTTTACGGTTGGGATAGTG
Organism: Rhynchopus euleeides; assembly: GCA_963210315.1. Lineage (NCBI taxonomy): Eukaryota > Euglenozoa > Diplonemea > Diplonemida > Diplonemidae > Rhynchopus > Rhynchopus euleeides. Next base: position 384,290 of record OY723315.1, on the reverse strand, counting down.
GACTTGGCAGTTTTTTTACGAGTTCCGAGCGACGAAGTCGCGAAGGAACCAAGGAAATCGTACGACTGAAGCTTCAGGATCAACACCACAGGGCCTCAACACATAGTGCGCGCTCACCATCGTCCGGAACTGTTCTCCCACAGTTACTGCAGGGTGTACTACACTAAAGGAGTACGATTTCCCTGAATTTTCCGGGCACTGATTCACGAATTTACATCTGGAGGGAGCCCGGTCGTCTCAGCTTCTGTCTGCGCGCCCTGCCGTACTGTGGCTGCTTATGTGGGCGAGCGCAGCAGGTTCTATTTTTACTTCTACCGGAACGCTCCTTGCATGGTACTACACTTCTCGAGGTGAGTGGTGGTGATCGTGCCCTTTCCGCACGCAGGGAGGCCTTGCTTCTCTTGCTGGTGTTGGTTGCGGTGGTGGAGGGAGGGTCCAAAGCTGGGAGGTCGGGAGGCCTACGTGGAAGTCTGCGGCATGGAGGCCGCAACCCACCAGCCCGCGGGCGAAAGTCGCATTGTCCGTTCCATATTCAGTCCCAATAAATAGTGGACCGTAAAAAAGATGGAACGTTTGGCCTTTTTTTGGGAACTTGGAACATTTTTACGGTCCACCCTTTTTCCGTTTACGGTATACGCCAAACAGTCTTTTTGGGCCCAAGCCAAGTGGAATACCGTAAGTGGGTCGTGTTCGACCCACTTACGGTACGACGGAAACCCTAAACGAATAAATAAGAAACGATACATTAAAGAAACGGGCCGATTTGCTGGGGAGGTTCAAATACAATACGTACCTGGGACCCCCCCGTGTTTAGGCATCCCCTCTTACCCCCGTGTCGGGTTTGCATGATGAAGAGTTCAGACTTCGTGGACCACTTTGACGGATCGCGCCACGTCAAGAAGAAGAACGCAGCGTTGAAAGCGCAGAGCAAGGGAAACAGCTGTCGGAGTGCGATACCCTCAGTGGCAGGCTTGCAACTTCGGATCGCCCGGGGTGCGTTGTTCACCGGATTACCGGCTGGCATGGTGCGCGATGCTGTCAAGAAGTGTGCGACGGAAGCGGAAGAGGTCTTCTTGGTCCATCCCGTGCCACCCCCGTGTTTAAGTCCCCCCCCCCCCTCGCCTCCAGGGGGGGACTTAAACACGGGGGGCCCCAGGTAGTACAATTTGACCCCCCCCCCAGTATATGTCACCGCTTACGGTAACGCCCCGAAAACCCATTTTCGGGGCTTCCTCCGGCACCCGAGGTTGGCGCGAGCAGGAGGACCCGTGGAGAGCCCTCTCTTCTCTTGCCTGGCATGTTGCTGTTATGCTGCCACTTCTTATCACACATCAGGGCGTTCTGCAGCCATGCAGTTCAAGGAGTTTCCAGATCTGCCCGGCCTGTTGGCCGGTATGTTAGTGGGGTTTCCAGGTGTCGAATCTGGCCAGCCCGGCCGGATCGTCGAAGGGTATCCTTTGTAGGTGCGCTGCTGTGCTCAGTGCAGGTATATTTATCAGTTATACCTGTGGTGTGTGGTGGTGGTAGTGCAGACGTCTCTGCTCCGGAATTCTGCCACATATCGTGCACCCAGCAGAATGAGGGCTGCACAGTCAAACGAGCGGATCGACCGCGTCTCAAGCAGGATGGTGGGTTGTACGTCGCCGCGTCGTTGCATCGCATTTGCCCCTGTCTGTGTTTCTGTCGCGTACCACTTCACATGACGCAGATCCCGCACAGCACAAGACACCACCTCGCAAAGATGCTTGCTCTCGGTGCTGGTGCGGTGCTGCGTGCCGGTGCTGGTGTGGGTGCTGTGCAGGTGCGCGGCAAGGTGACGAAGGCGGCGGGTAAGAAGAAGTCGGCTGTGAAGAAGCCGAAGCTGAAGAAGAAGTCGGCCAAGAAAAATCATTCACAGGAGGTGAAGGATGTCGCCAAGGCCAACGCCTTTGCTGCCAAGAAGGCGAAGGCTGTGAAGAAGACACTGCAGAAGGCAGCTGTGGCCAGGAAGGTGGCTGCCATGAAGCAGAGGAAGGCTGCTGCTCAGGCGAGGCTGGATGCCCGGGCTGCTGTCATCCAGCAGCGCAAGGCCAAGGCTGTTGCTGTCCAGAAGGTGAAGACTGCTGCCCTGAAGCTCCGCAGGCAGCAGGCAAAGAGGGCGGCGCAGAAGAAGGCGTTGGTGGCGGAGGAGAGGGTGGCTGCTGTGAAGCGGCGCAAGAAGAAGGCCAAGGAGAAGCTGGCTGTCCAGACTGCTGCCGCCGAGAAGCGCAAGGTCAGGGCTGCTGCTGTCAAGAAGGCGAAGGCAGCAATCAAGGCGAAGGCTGCTTGATGCTCCGCATGGAGCAGGTTGATATTGCCAAGAATGCGAAGGCGGCGAAGGTGCTGGCCAGGAAGGAAGCCCTGACGGCGAAGGTGGAGGCGGTATGATTCTGTCTGTGTTTCTGTTCATATGACCTAAAACAAGCCGCCTTTTTGGCGTCGCCCAGCACTCGCACCACCCTCGACCACCGTCGACCACCCTCGACCACTCACGCCCACCCTCGCCCACAACTCGCCCACCGTCGCCCACACTCGTCCACCCTCGCCCGCACTCGCCTGCACTCGCCCACTCACGCCCACCTTCGCCCACCCTCGCCCAGAGGCGGCTTGTTTTAGGTCAGTCATATTATGTCCCCCGAGCCACAACTCAGGTTTCCCAAGAGCCGCAAAAGGGTACATAAAACCGACACCCCCAAGGGGTTCTTACTGGGGGGGGGCAATTAATCGTAAGTAGTCGAATAATCGTAAGGGGGCGATTAATTGTACAACATTTTCTGGGCCATTTATACGTAAATTTGTTTTGAATAATCGTAGGGGTTACGATTATTCACTTTTGGCCAAATTTCTGACTTTTCCCCAGAGGATCAAGCAACAGGAACAGCAGGGAACCCACTCAGGCTGTAAAAAGTGGAGAATCGGTCGTCATAGACCGGTGATTGAGTCACCCCACATGTCGGAGCACACATGCCCCGAGTTTAATGGGAAGAGAGCATGGTTTGAGGCCCCCCGCCCCCAGGTACCCTGCCAGTGAGGTGAGCCTGGGGGGGGCACCAAAATCCTGGGGTGGCCCATACGCAACCTCAGGAAGATGGACACAGTCCAGAAACTGTACCCCACAAGGAACAGATGTCCACTACCGTGGCCTCCGGCGGCTGGGGGGCTCCGCCCCCCAGACCCCCTGGAGCCCTTCGATACCCATCAAGTCAGGGAATCCAACCACTCCAGTAGCCTCAGGCCTCAGGAGGACGCAGCCAACTCACACAGAATCTACGCCCACAATGAACAGATGTTCACTACCGTGGCCTCCGGCGGCTGGGGGGCTCTGCCCCCCAGACCCCCCTTGTAGCGTGTGCCCATGGCCACCCACCAGCCACGGCACCAAAAAGGTGGCCAATCGTTCACACTTCGACGCACAGTAAATGGCCCCCAATAACTCAAAAAAATTTGAGTAGAGTCACCGTGAAGAGAGTTTGAACCGTTGATGTCAAAAACGACCCTCTTGTGTGGAAGAACGACGCTGTGCCACCCCCATTTTCCTAACAAACTCGCCCCCCCAAAAAAATGTATTGGGATTCCGAAATTTGGCCCAAAAATCTCACATTTAGCAGCATGCATGAACCCACAGGGTCCGACATCGGATGTCGGACCCCACCGTGTGCCCATCTGGATGACTCAAGCGCCTCACACCGGGTCCCTCCCCTCCTGGTGGCCCACCGGGGTGCTATGGCCAGTTTCCACCGGTGATGTTGCTCTGTGCACGGAATGCCGGTGAGACAGGCCGAGAATGCGACCCCTCACACCCACCCCCACCCCACCAATTGACATTCTGAACAGCAAAACGGGTAAATTTTTGCCAAAAGTGAATAATCGTAACCCCTACGATTAATCACCACCGTTGAAAAATTGTAAATTTTGGGACACCCGATTTATACAGACCGCGTCGCTAAATAATCGTAGGGGTTACAATTATTTGACCCCCCCCAGTAACTACGAACGTACTACGAAATATGGGGGCTTCTGCTACACCATATTATAAGTAAACCCGGGTTTGCGGGTTTGCGAATATTATCTGGCTTGTTTTCGGGCGTCAGCCAGACCATTACATGAGAGTGCCTGCCCTGAAACTTACCGGTGTTTCGGGCATCACGCAGACTAAAGTGACACAGTGTTTGTGTGGTGACACGATGGCACGGGGAAGTTGGAGGAGGAGAGACAGCGAGGGTGGGTCTCGCTCCCCGTAAACTGCCGACCGTAGCTCGCTCTGAGCTCTCGTACCACGTCAGCATAGTCCACGGTCCGGGATATCCCGGGTGGGAGGTGGGCAGGGGAGGACCCGGGAGGGAGCTGTCCGATGTCCCGTCTGGGTCATGTCCTCCCGCGGGATGTCCTGTGGGGCCAAAAAAACCGTTGGAGAACGTCATTTTCCCATGATTTGACACACCATCTCCCCCGCGGGAGGACCCAGGTCCTACCCGGGCGGGATATCTGATAGCTCGGGTCCTCCCGTTTCCACCTCCCACCCGGGACATCCCGGACATCCTGGCCACCGTGTCTGGGGCGTGGTTTCTTACACAGTCCACACACAAAGGGGCCTGGATGGGTACCCTGGCCATCATGCCAACTCACACACAGAAGCGTGCGAAGAAGGCCAAGATCGCATCGTCTGGCCCTGTCAGCGCGCGCAGCCTGTTCATCCAGAAGCAGGCACAGGGCAAGGGGAAGGTGGATCTGAAGGCACTGAACCAGAAGTACTCGGTATGTGTGGCGTGTGCCTGCAAGGTGTTGCAACATGCTGTCCCTGCACAGAGCCTGCCCGAGAGCGAGAAGCAGGCGCTGGAGGCGGAGGCTGCGAAGAACCTGGCGACGCACAACGCCAGCCTCCAGTCTTTCAAGAAGCCTGCAACGAAGTACGCCCTGTACGTGAAGCAGCACTTCCCTGCGCTGTACGCTGCTGAGGTGAAGAAGGGTGCCAACACAAAGATGGCCTTCAAGGCTGCGATGAAGGCTGTGGCGCTGAAGTACAAGAGCCAGTAAGAGTGAGCTGGCAGCTATTTGAGCGGGCAAGGTGCCCGTTCATGTGAAACGTTCAATTTGATATTTTGCTGTTGCTGTTACTTGCGGCGTGTGCATGCCACTGTGCTGTTGTCATGCCACATGTGCTGCTCGCACACGTCGCAGCCGCACTGCACACTGCACGTCACGGTGCATGCACTGTGTTGCAGGGTGTGTGTGTGGCACTCTCCCTTCCCTGTAGAACTTGCTGTTATTTCCTGTTCCTGCCACGTATCGTGCACCCAGCAGAATGCGGGCTGCACAGTCAAACGAGCGGATCGACCGCGTCTCAAGCAGGATGGTGGGTTGTACGTCGCTGCGTTGTTGCATTGCAGTTGCCTCTGTCTGTGTTTCTGTCGCACACCACACTTCACATGACGCAGATCCCGCATACCACAAGACACCACCTCATAAAGATGCTTGCTCTCCGTGTTGCTGCGCGCCAGGTGTGCGGTGCCGGTGCGGTGCTGCGTGCCGGTGCTGGTGTGGGTGCTGTGCAGGTGCGCAGCAAGGTGACGAAGGCGGCGGGTAAGAAGAAGTCGGCTGCGAAGAAGCCGGTCGCGAAGAAGTCGGTCAAGAAGGTGGCGGCGAAGAAGACGGTCGCGAAGAAGGCTGTGGCGAAGAAGACCGTGAAGAAGGTGGACGCCAAGGCCAAGGCCGTTGCTGCCAAGAAGGCACAGGCTGTGAAGAAGGCACTGCAGAAGGCGGCTGTGGCCAAGAAGGCGGCTGCCCTGAAGAAGAAGAAGGCTGCTGCCAAGGTGAAGCTTGATGCCATGACTGCTGCCATCAAGCAGCGCAAGGCCAAGGCTGCTGCTGTCAAGAAGGCGAAGGCTGCTGCCCTGAAGCTGAAGAAGCAGAAGGCAAAGACGGTGGCGAAGAAGAAGGCCTTGGTGGCGAAGGCGAAGGCGGATGCTCTGAAGCTGCGCAACCAGAAGGCAAAGACGGCCAAGAAGGCCAAGAAGGAGGCTGCGAAGGCGAAGGTTGTGGCGGTATGATTGTGGCAGTTGTGTGTCGTGCGTTGACACCCCATTCCACTCACAGAAGCGTGCGAAGAAGGCCAAGATTGCATCGTCTGGCCCTGTCAGCGCGCACACCCTGTTCATCCAGAAGCAGGCACAGGGCAAGGGGAAGGTGGATCTGAAGGCACTGAACCAGAAGTACTCGGTATGTGTGGCGTGTGCCTGCAAGGTGTTGCAACATGCTGTCCCTGCACAGAGCCTGCCCGAGAGCGAGAAGCAGGCGCTGAAGGCGGAGGCTGCGAAGAACCTGGTGAAGCGCACCGCCATCCGCCAGTCTTTCAAGAGGCCTGCAACGAAGTACGCCCTGTACGTGAAGCAGCACTTCCCTGCGCTGTACGCTGCTGAGGTGAAGAAGGGTGCCGACTCAAAGGCGGCCTTCAAGGCTGCGACGCAGGCTGTGGCGCTGAAGTACAAGAGCCAGTAAGAGTGAGCTGGCAGCTGTTTGAGCGGGCAAGGAGCCCGTTGATGTGAAACGTTCAATTTGATGTTTTGCTGTTGCTGTTACTTGCGGCGTGTGCATGCCACTGTGCTGTGTCTGATTGTCATGCCACATGTGCTGCTCGCACACGTCGCAGCCGCACTGCACACTGCACGTCACGGTGCATGCACTGTGTTGCAGGGTGTGTGTGTGGCACTCTCTCCCTTCCCTGTAGAACTTGCTTTTTTTCCTGTTCCTTACTAGTTACGAGCGACGAAGCGTAGCGAAGTCGCGAAGTAACGAAGGAAATCGTACGACTGAAGCTTTGGATTAGCACCTCATGCCACTTCACAGGGCCTCAACACAGCCTTGAGACAGCAAGTGTGCGCTCAACAAAAAGTAGTCCGGAACTGTTCTCCCACAGTTGCTGGACAGGGTGTCTATAATAAAGCGAAAGGAGTACGATTTTGCCACATATCGTGCACCCAGCAGAATGAGGGCTGCACAGTCAAACGAGCGGATCGACCGCGTCTCAAGCAGGATGGTGGGTTGTACGTCGCTGCGTTGTTGCATTGCAGTTGCCTCTGTCTGTGTTTCTGTCGCACACCACACTTCACATGACGCAGATCCCGCATACCACAAGACACCACCTCATAAAGATGCTTGCTCTCCGTGTTGCTGCGCGCCAGGTGTGCGGTGCCGGTGCGGTGCTGCGTGCCGGTGCTGGTGTGGGTGCTGTGCAGGTGCGCAGCAAGGTGACGAAGGCGGCGGGTAAGAAGAAGTCGGCTGCGAAGAAGCCGGTGGCCAAGAAGCCGGTCGCGAAGAAGTCGGTCAAGAAGGTGGCGGCGAAGAAGACGGTCGCGAAGAAGGCTGTGGCGAAGAAGACCGTGAAGAAGGTGGTCGCCAAGGCCAAGGCCGTTGCTGCCAAGAAGGCACAGGCTGTGAAGAAGGCACTGCAGAAGGCGGCTGTGGCCAAGAAGGCGGCTGCCCTGAAGCAGAAGAAGGCTGCTGCCAAGGCGAAGCTGGTTGCCAAGGCTGCTGCCATCAAGCAGCGCAAGGCCAAGGCTGCTGCTGCCCTGAAGCTCCGCAAGCAGAAGGCAAAGGTGGCGGCGGAGAAGAGGGTGATCGTGGCGAAGGCGAAGGCGGCTGCTCTGAAGCTGCGCAAGCAGAAGGCAAAGACGGCCGTGAAGGCCAAGAAGGCGAAGGCCGTGGCTGCTGCCAAAGCGACGAAGTCTGCCCTGAAGAAGAGGAAGGCTGCTGCCAAGGCGAAGGCTGCTGCCCTGAAGCTCCGCAAGCAGAAGGCAAAGACGGCGGCGAAGAAGAAGGCCTTGGTGGCGAAGGCGAAGGCGGCTGCTCTGAAGCTGCGGAAGCAGAAGGCAAAGACGGCCGAGAAGGCCAAGAAGGAGGCTGCGAAGGCGAAGGTTGTGGCGGTATGATTGTGGCAGTTGTGTGTCGTGCGTTGACACCCCATTCCACTCACAGAAGCGTGCGAAGAAGGCCAAGATCACATCGTCTGGCCCTGTCAGCGCGCGCTGCCTGTTCGTTAAGAAGCAGGCGCAGGGCAAGGGGAAGGTGGATCTGAAGGCACTGAACCAGAAGTACTTGGTATGTGTGGCGTGTACCTGCAAGTTGTTGCAACATGCTGTCCCTGCACAGAGCCTGCCCGAGAGCGAGAAGCAGGCGCTGAAGGCGGAGGCTGCGAAGAACCTGGTGAAGCGCAACGCCATCCGCCAGTCTTTCAAGAAGCCTGCAACGAAGTACGCCCTGTACGTGAAGCAGCACTTCCCTGCGCTGTACGCTGCTGAGGTGAAGAAGGGTGCCGACTCAAAGGCGGCCTTCAAGGCTGCGACGCAGGCTGTGGCGCTGAAGTACAAGAGCCAGTAAGAGTGAGCTGGCAGCTGTTTGAGCGGGCAAGGAGCCCGCTGATGTGAATTGTAGACTTGATCCTTTGCCCTTTATTTTCCTCCTCCTGCGAGGCATCGTGTGATTCGCGGTGGCATGCCGAGTGTTTCACCGAAGTGCATGTCTCCGTGATGTGTGTCCACCGAGGAAGCCACAATGCAGACGCTGCACCTGCTGCAGGTGCGTCGCACCGTGTGGCAGGGTGTGGGTGACACCCAGCATCCGCCTTCTGCTGGCCCGTGTTCTTCCTGTCGTGCCCTGTTGGTTAGCAGCCGAACCTGAGACCATAAGCAACTTTTTGACCCCCCCCCCCCCTCTGATGTTCTTCTGTTTTGTAAAAGATAATCTGACATGCAAATGGAATGTCGCCAGAAAACATCACTGCAGGTCACATGGGATCCATGAACCTGGCTACAATGATGACACTGGTTCCGCACATTTCCATAGATGAGTGCCTTGACGTCTGATAATGGGAACCAACGGACGTTTTTTTTTGAGCATACCATCACAGCCTAGTTGCCCACACAGTACAACAGCACAACACAGGCCGGAAAAAAGCACTGGATTTCAGACACAACCTGCATAGCGAGTGAAGGGTGATCATTTTTGTGCTCCCTTCTACTTCTATTTCACTACGCCCCCCCCCTCCCCGAGCCGAGGTAGGGCGTGTCAGGCAGGCGAGCCCCCCTCCGCCCCCCTCCGCCCCCCCCCCCCCCCACCCGTCTCTGCCTCGCCAGGGCAATTCCGAACTATCGACCCATCGACCCACCAAAAACCGGTCCCCCCCCCCCCACTTTTGGATTTCAGACCAGGCATGTCGCTAAGCGTCGACCGTCGACCCAGTGATTTTGGGTTTCCCCCCCCATAAAAAAGCGTCGACCCAGCGTCGACCCAGTGGACTGGGTTGACGCTTGGTCGAGGCTTGGAGCGTCGACCTAGTGGAACTGGGTTGCCATTCAAGCCTGGACCAAGCGTCAACCCATTTATTACACTGGGTCGACGCTAACCTAGCGTTGGCCCGGTTACACTGGGTCGACGCTCACCAAGCGTCGACCAAGCGTCAACCCACTTTCACTGGGTCGACGTCGAAGAGAGTATGGTTTTGCAGGAACAGATGCTCACTACCGTGGCCTCCGGCGGCTGGGGGGCTCCGCCCCCCAGACCCCCCTGTGGCGTATGTCTCGTACTCAAGTCATTCGATTCCCACCGGGTCAGGGAATCCACCCACTCCAGTAGCCTCAGGAGGACGCAGCCAACTCACACAGAATCTGTACGCCCACAATGAACAGATGCTCACTACCGTGGCCTCCGGCGGCTGGGGGGCCCTGCCCCCCAGACCCCCCATCTCGCGTGCCCGTCTAGTAACCAAGTCCTTGCGCTTTGACGGCCGTGACATATCAGGGGGCAGCGTCGAAATCATGGTCCCGAAAGCCATTTTTTGGTTTCCTCCGGCACCCGACGGCGCGAGCGGGAGAGGAACCACGGAAGGAACCCAGCGCCTCACACCGTGCCCACCTAGTGGTCCACCGATGGGAAAAATTGGCAACAACACGAGCGCGCGCGAAGCGCGCGCGAGAAAAATTGACCCCTAGTGTTTTCCCCCCTGATCCCCCCCCCCAAAACAGGAGCGTCAACCCACCAAATCTCCAAAATCGAAAAGTTAGCGACAGGCCTGATTTCAGACACAACCTGCATAACGAGTGAAGGGTGATCATTCTTGTGCTCCCTTCAAATTCGATTTCACTACCCCCCCACTTTTTCGATCGACCCACCGACCCACCGAATTTCTGGGTCGGTGGGTTGATGGGTTGAGGGGATTGCCCCATCAACCCACCAACCCACCAACTTTGGTCAGGGGCTTGACGTGACGTGGATCATGTCAACATGTGAACAGATATTGACTACCGTGGCCTCCGACGGCTGGGGGGCTCCGCCCCCCAGACCCCCCTGTGCCTGTCCAGCAGGGACAGGCACCCTCCGTTTGAAAGGTGGCTATTCCTGCGTGTCATGCCATCTTTTGAACATGACGCTGTGCGTGATGTTCATGTGTTCATCACGCAGCTGTTTCAGGGGGTGTCCCAGAAAGTGCAAGCCCTGTGGGTAGATGCTACGTCATCGTCCGCCATGCTGCCCACCCCATCAATCATGGGGGGAGGCCCTGTACCCCAAGGAAGTTGCAGAGGCAATGGGCGCGAAGAAAATACGGGCCAACCATGGAGCTGCTAGCTGAGCGCGCACGTTTCGCGCGCGAAGCGCGCGAAAAAAATGTACCCCCCTTTTTGACAGTCTTTGCCCAGCTCCCCCCCTTTTTCCCCCCATCGACCCAGTTTTCCAGTGCCTACTTCACAAATAGTCGTCAGAAGATGCCCCAAGAAGATCCCGGCCTGCTTCTGGGCAGCTTCTCTCACCTTGGCTGTTCGAGGCATGTGACACAGGGGAAATGCGAGATGCCTGGCCCCCTTCTGGCCCCCTGAGGTACAAAAGGGGGGCACGAAAATTATTACATGGCGAATAAATGGCAAAAACGTGCCAAATGGTCATGAAACACCCCTGCCAGGCTGGGATGCATTTCCGGAGGGTTTTGGGGTGGTTATGGGTGGTTGGTGGGGGCTTTGTGGCCTTAGCGCGATTTCTCAAAAATGGGGGTAATTTACACACTTCTGCCCCTCCCTACCCCCCCCCTAGGCTGCACTATACGTATAATACGTATAATCATGGTATGACAAAGGTCTTAATAAGAAAAGGATCTTTTCACTTCTTTCTTAAGACGTCTTAATGCAGGTGCTGCATTAAATTTCTTAAATTAATGACCCCCATTATTTTTAAGAAATGCAGGATTTCTTAAGATTTCTTAATGAAATGATGGACATTATTTCCATATCTCCCAGCATTAAAAATGTCCATCATTCTGAAAAAGATCTTTTAAGATCTTTTTCAGAATGATGGACATTAAAATGCTAGGCATTAAGAAACACGTCTTAAGAAATCAGTAAGAAATCTTTAAGAAATAGCCCTTTCGGCATTACATTAAGACGTCTTAAGAAATTTCGAGATTTCTTAACATTTCTTGCAAGATCTTTGTCATACCATGATAATACGTATAATACGTATTATACGCTCCGGATTTTCACCTCATTTTTGCATACACCGTACAGAGTGGATGTCCGTGGCTGGACTTGGAGTGTGACCTTGATATCCTTGTTGAGTGTGACTCTCACTGCATCCCCAGTCAGCTGAAGTGCCTGTGGGTGTGTAACGATGTCAGGTGAGAAGCGCAACCGCACCGACAAGGCGTGGGACGCTGTCGAAGTGCTGACGAACGACGCCACGAACCCAAAGTCCGGTGTGAGTCGCATCGTGGATGCCTGTGCAATATTGCCTGAACGTATAATACGTATTTTAACGTATAATACGCTCAACGTATAATACGTATAATACGTTATACGCTGGGGGGGTGGAACGTATACACGGTGGCCTGGTCAGACCCTGACCAGGTCAAAACCTGGTCAAATCTTGACCAGGTCATACCTGGTCATTGACCAGGTATGACCTGGTCATGACCATGTCATACCTGGTCATGACCAGGTCATTTTCACCCATTTTAACCGGGGGGGAACATGTTGAGTGGCCAAGCAGGGGGGACAATTCGCATATTCCGGACTCTCTCCGGCCGTTGTGGAAAGTATGAGTCAAAAGGATTCAACCATACCCCGAGTCGAGAAAGAAGTCGAAGCTTGAATCATGTTGGGCACAAGGGGGAAATGGTCAAAATTGGCCCAAAATTACCAATAAAATATGCTGCAGTGCAGGGGGGTGGCGGGGGAGGGGAGGGTGGGGTCGGCGACGAAACTTGATGATCAGCAGCTTTGGCCCAAAAATACCAAAAAGGAATGAGGCCCCCTGCCCAGGTTCCCTGCCCGCCTGGACGCACTCAAGTGCCTCACACCGGGTCCCTCCCCCTGGTGGTATCCCAAAAAAATGTCGAGGAGGTCTGCATCATCCCAGGCCACGCAGAAGGCGTCGAGCTGTTTCGTGCACGCCGACAAGAACTCGTCTGAGTACGAGGTGCTGACGGAAGCGGGGTGCTCGGATGAGGTGCTGGGAACCGATATGAAGAGGCTGCCCACCGCTCAAAGCGCGGTGGGCAGTACTTCTTCGAAGGCAGCTGAAAAACAACTGACCCCGAACCCCCCCCCCCCCCCCATCACGCAGATCGGGAGGCATTCGATAGCAGACGCCCTCTTCTACCTGATCATCGTAGAGGTAGGTCCGGGAGCTGACGTGCCCGACGAGCACCCACCTGTCCTCGACGGATCGGTCATGACTGTCACGGTCATGAGGGACCTGCCCTACAAGAGCGAGGTTCCGAATGGTCTGCACGCCCGAACGTTTCACATTCCGGATCCGTTCATTGTGGCGGTGGGGGCAACACCACAGGCAACGCAGGGGCAGGGTGTCGTGACCATCAACATCCAGTTGGTGAACGCGGTGATGAGGCAGGCGGTGGTGACAAAGAAGCCCGACCAGTGGGCGTGCCAGAGGACGAGTCCCATCGGCAGTGCCGTAACGGTTGACCACATCTGATTGTGACACTTTTCAAAGAGTGTAAAAGAATGGAGAAGGGAGTGCCCTGCCTTGAATGCCTCAGGACCCTCAGGATCCTCAGAACTGCCACCTCTCCGACGAAGCGTTCGAGAGGGAGAATGGGGAGAGGAAATCGCGGGCCAGGACAACATCTGCTTGTTTCCGGGAGAGGGACCTGATGGTGTTCGAGCTGGCAAACTATGCCAGTTTCGGCAACGACCCCGCAAGAATCTTCGTGTACCCTCTTGCAATACAATGTCATACCGTTGTGCGGGAAGTGCATGACAGCGGGTCCCGTATGGATGAAAAACTTCGATTCGTTTCGGCACCGTCTCAGGACTCTCGGTAGCAGTCGGGTAACCCCTGTCGGCCCGATCGATTCGCTCGGCAAGTGTTCCGATGGCTGGTTACTGACTGGCGATGCTGCCTGCAACAAACCGCGTGGTCTCCGTATTTGCCTCTGCGACAAGCAGCCGCCGATCCACACCCAGGATGCGAAGGACGGCGTGTTACGCAAGGCAGCACTGGCCTGTGAAGCCGACGACGACAACGAAGATCCCGAAGAAGAGGAAGAAGGAGAAGAATGTGAAGAAGCGGAAGAAGGCAGAAAGCTGCTGATCATCAAGTTTCGTCGCCGACCCCACCCTCCCCTCTCCCGCCACCCCCCTGCACTGCAGCATATTTTATTGGTAATTTTGGGCCAATTTTGACCATTTTCCCCTTGTGCCCAACATGATTCAAGATTCGACTTCTTTCTCGACTCGGGGTATGGTTGAACCCTTTTGACTCATACTTTCCACAACGGCCGGAGAGAGTCCGGAATATGCGAATTGTCCCCCCTGCTTGGCCACTCAACATGTTCCCCCCGGTTAAAATGGGTGAAAATGACATGGTCATGACCAGGTATGACATGGTCATGACCAGGTCAGATTTGGTCATGACCTGGTCAGATTTGGACCTGGTCAAAACCTGGTCAGTCAGCTGACCAGGCCACCGTGTAGCACAGCCTAGACCCCCCCCTCCCCCTTGCACGTCACGGCTGTGTTGCAGGGTGTGTGTGTGTGGCACTCTCCCTTCCCTGTAGAACTTGCTGTTATTTCCTGTTCCTGCCACGTATCGTGCACCCAGCAGAATGAGGGCTGCACAGTCAAACGAGCGGATCGACCGCGTCTCAAGCAGGATGGTGGGTTGTACGTCGCTGCGTTGTTGCATTGCATTTGCCTCTGTCTGTTTCTATCGCACACCACACTTCACATGACGCAGATCCCGCACACCACAAGGCACCACCTCATAAAGATGCTTGCTCTCCGTGTTGCTGCGCGCCAGGTGTGCGGTGCCGGTGCGGTGCTGCGTGCCGGTGCTGGTGTGGGTGCTGTGCAGGTGCGCAGCAAGGTGACGAAGGCGGCGGGTAAGAAGAAGTCGGCTGCGAAGAAGCCGGTGGCCAAGAAGCCGGTCGCGAAGAAGTCGGCCAAGAAGGTGGCGGTCGCGAAGAAGGCTGTGGCGAAGAAGACCGCGAAGAAGGTGGTCGCCAAGGCCAAGGCCGTTGCTGCCAAGAAGGCACAGGCTGTGAAGAAGGCACTGCGCAAGGCAGCTGTGGCCAAGAAGGCGGCTGCCCTGAAGCAGAAGAAGGCTGCTGCCAAGCAGCGCATGGCCAAGGCTGCTGCTGTCAAGAAGGCGAAGGCTGCTGCCCTGAAGCTGCGCAAGCAGAAGGCAAAGACGGCGGTGAAGAAGAAGGCGGCTGCTCTGAAGCTGCGCAAGCAGAAGGCAAAGACGGCCATGAAGGAAGAGGTTGTGGCGGTATGATTGTGGCAGTTGTGTGTCGTGCGTCGACACCCCATTCCACTCACAGAAGCGTGCGAAGAAGGCCAAGATCGCATCGTCTGGCCCTGTCAGCCCGCACACCCTGTTCATCCAGAAGCAGGCACAGGGCAAGGGGAAGGTGAATCTGAAGGCACTGAACCAGAAGTACTCGGTATGTGTGGCGTGTGCCTGCAAGGTGTTGCAACATGCTGTCCCTGCACAGAGCCTGCCCGAGAGCGAGAAGCAGGCGCTGAAGGCGGAGGCTGCGAAGAACCTGGTGAAGCGCACCGCCATCCGCCAGTCTTTCAAGAGGCCTGCATCGAAGTACGCCCTGTTCACGAAGCAGCACTTCCCTGCGCTGTACGCTGCTGAGGTGAAGAAGGGTGCCAACACAAAGGCGGCCTTCAAGGCTGCGACGCAGGCTGTGGCGCTGAAGTACAAGAGCCAGTAAGAGTGAGCTGGCAGCTGTTTGAGCGGGCAAGGAGCCCGCTGATGTGAATTGTAGACTTGATCCTTTGCCCTTTATTTTCCTCCTCCTGTGAGGCATCGTGTGATTCGCGGTGGCATGCCGAGTGTTTCACCGAAGTGCATGTCTCCGTGATGTGTGTCCACCGAGGAAGCCACAATGCAGACGCTGCACCAGGGTGTGGGTGGCACCCAGCATCCGCCTTCTGCTGGCCCGTGTACTTCGCTCGTGCCCGTGATTTGTTGTGGTGCATCGATTGGGCACCCAGGAGAATGAGGGCTGCACAGTCAAACCAGCGGAACGACTGCGAACCGTAACTACCACCGTAACTAGTCATTGGGGTACCTGAAACAGCGTTTATGAACCTCTGATAAACTTCTGATGGAAGGGGGTGGGGTGGGAGCTGGGCCTTTCCTAAATCTGGGGATCCGGGGGGCTGGTGACCGAAATCGGATCAAAAACCAGAGAAAAATCTGAAATTCAAAATCATGGAATCCGGACCCCTAGTTAGGAATAGCTCTGGGTGGGAGGGTCGCAACTTTTTTTCCCTGGGGCTGACTCAGTAAAGGTCGAGTATTATGCGCCACTCATATGCCACAGCCGTGTGGACCTCCCTCAGTTTTCTGCGCTCCAGAACGAAGGCCCACGTCGCTTCAAAAACAGCAGAAGTCCCCTCGAAATAGTGTCCATAAGTACCTTCGCTGCCCAATGTTGCCGAGGGGACTTACGCAGCTAGCATGGGTAGGATCTGGTCAGTTGTATGTGGATGTCCCCGATCCAAGCGATGTGGGAGTGTAGTGGTTTGAGGCCCCAATATAGGCAGAAGGACGCGGCCTCCGCTCCAACAAGACTGTGAAGGGGCTCCTCACCCAGCTGAGCATGGTGCTGCCGCCAGTCTTTCAAGAAGCCTGCATCGAAGTACGCCCTGTACGTGAAGCAGCACTTCCCTGCGCTGTACGCTGCTGAGGTGAAGAAGGGTGCCAACACAAAGGCGGCCTTAAAGGCTGCGACGCAGGCTGTGGCGCTGAAGTACAAGAGCCAGTAAGAGTGAGCTGGCAGCTGTTTGAGCGGGCAAGGTGCCCGTTGACGTGAAACGTTCAATTTGATGTTTTGCTGTTGCTGTTACTTGCGGCGTGTGCATGCCACTGTGCTGTGTCTGATTGTCATGCCACATGTGCTGCTCGCACACGTCGCAGCCGCACTGCACACTGCACGTCACGGTGCATGCACTGTGTTGCAGGGTGTGTGTGTGTGGCACTCTCTCCCTTCCCTGTAGAACTTGCTGTTATTTCCTGTTCCTGCCACGTATCGTGCACCCAGCAGAATGAGGGCTGCACAGTCAAACGAGCGGATCGACCGCGTCTCAAGCAGGATGGTGGGTTGTACGTCGCTGCGTTGTTGCATTGCATTTGCCTCTGTCTGTGTTTCTATCGCACACCACACTTCACATGACGCAGATCCCGCACACCACAAGGCACCACCTCATAAAGATGCTTGCTCTCCGTGTTGCTGCGCGCCAGGTGTGCGGTGCCGGTGCGGTGCTGCGTGCCGGTGCTGGTGTGGGTGCTGTGCAGGTGCGCAGCAAGGTGACGAAGGCGGCGGGTAAGAAGAAGTCGGCTGTGAAGAAGCCGGTGGCCAAGAAGCCGGTCGCGAAGAAGTCGGCCAAGAAGGTGACGGTCGCGAAGAAGGCTGTGGCGAAGAAGACCGTGAAGAAGGTGGGCGCCACGGCCGTTGCTGCCAAGAAGGCACAGGCTGTGAAGAAGGCACTGCAGAAGGCGGCTGCCCTGAAGAAGAAGAAGGCTGCTGCCAGGGCGAAGCTTGATGCCAAGACTGCTGCCAAGAAGGCGAAGGCTGCTGCCCTGAAGCTCCGTAAGCAGAAGGCGGTGGCGAAGGCGAAGGCGGCTGCTCTGAAGCTGCGCAACCAGAAGGGCGTGGCTGCTGCCAAAGCAAGGAAGTCTGCCCTGAAGAAGAGGAAGGCTGCTGCCAAGGCGAGGCTGGTTGCCAGGACTGCTGCCGTCAAGCAGCGCATTGCCAAGGCTGCGGCTGTCAAGAAGGCGAAGGCTGCTGCCCTGAAGCTCCGCAGGCAGAAGGCAAAGGTGGCGGCGGAGAAGAAGGCCTTGGTGGCGAAGGCGAAGGCGGCTGCTCTCAAGCAGAGGGCAACGATGGCCGCGAACGCCAAGAAGGAGGCCTGCAAGGCGGAGGTTGTGGCGGTATGATTGTGGCAGTTGTGTGTCGTGCGTTGACACCCCATTCCACTCACAGAGGCGTGCGAAGAAGGCCAAGATCGCATCGTCTGGCCCTGTCAGCGCGCACACCCTGTTCATCCAGAAGCAGGCACAGGGCAAGGGGAAGGTGGATCTGAAGGCACTGAACCAGAAGTACTCGGTATGTGTGGCGTGTGCCTGCAAGGTGTTGCAACATGCTGTCCCTGCACAGAGCCTGCCCGAGAGCGAGAAGCAGGCGCTGGAGGCGGAGGCTGCGAAGAACCTGGTGAAGCGCACCGCCATCCGCCAGTCTTTCAAGAGGCCTGCAACGAAGTACGCCCTGTACGTGAAGCAGCACTTCCCTGCGCTGTACGCTGCTGAGGTGAAGAAGGGTGCCGACTCAAAGGCGGCATTCAAGGCTGCGACGCAGGCTGTGGCGCTGAAGTACAAGAGCCAGTAAGAGTGAGCTGGCAGCTGTTTGAGCGGGCAAGGAGCCCGCTGATGTGAATTGTAGACTTGATCCTTTGCCCTTTATTTTCCTCCTCCTGCGAGGCATCGTGTGATTCGCGGTGGCATGCCGAGTGTTTCACCGAAGTGCATGTCTCCGTGATGTGTGTCCACCGAGGAAGCCACAATGCAGACGCTGCACCAGGGTGTGGGTGGCACCCAGCATCCGCCTTCTGCTGGCCCGTGTACTTCGGTCGTGCCCGTGATTTGTTGTGGTGCATCGATTGGGCACCCAGGAGAATGAGGGCTGCACAGTCAAACCAGCGGAACGACTGCGAACCGTAACTACCACCGTAACTAGTCATTGGGGTACCTGAAACAGCGTTTATGAACCTCTGATAAACTTCTGATGGAAGGGGGTGGGGTGGGAGCTGGGCCTTTCCTAAATCTGGGGATCCGGGGGGCTGGTGACCGAAATCGGATCAAAAACCAGAGAAAAATCTGAAATTCTTACTATTTATTGCGATAAAAAAAAGTGGACTTTATTTTACGAGCCACACAGATTGGGAATCCGAGGGCAAAAATACTTCCCGAGCGAAGCGAGGGGAGTATGTCTGAATATTTCCCGAGCGAAGCGAGGGGAATATGTGTTGCCCGAGGGTTTCCAAGGTGTGGCGAGTGGATAAAGTCCACTTTTTATCGCAATACGTAGTTTTATATCACGTGTGAAAAGACTTTGTCTCGGGATGTGCGTACTTGAGTGACTGCTGCATGAGTATACCAGTCCCAGTACCCCCAGGCGCACACAGGCATTATGACATGCACACAAAAAGCTGACGCGATGGAGGAACAGTACAGCAACGCACTTGGCATCTGGTCCCGTGTACAGGGAGGCGTGGGCGAAGTTCCTGCAGTTCAACAGGTTGACAACCGGCACCCCAAGGGAGGATAGGAGCACTTCTGTGTCCGATCTGAGCCACCTCCGTGACGACAAGGGACTCAAGGCTTCTACACTCTGTACCACCTACAGTTTCCTCGCCCAGCCCCCGCCATTTGCCTTGAAAGTGCCTGCAATTACTTTATTTTCCTAGTAAAACTTTTTTTTACTGTCCCTGCAAATTTCTAACAAACTCCGTAAAATAAACGCTACCTTTTTTTACTCATTTTTAGAAGGGGTCTGCAGACAAAGTCTTTTTACTAGTGATATAAAAAATCATGGAATCCGGACCCCTAGTTAGGAATAGCTCTGGGTGGGAGGGTCGCAACTTTTTTTCCCTGGGGCTGACTCAGTAAAGGTTGAGTATTATGCGCCACTCATATGCCACAGCCGTGTGGACCTCCCTCAGTTTTCTGCGCTCCAGAACGAAGGCCCACGTCGCTTCAAAAACAGCAGAAGTCCCCTCGAAATAGTGTCCATAAGTACCTTCGCTGCCCAATGTTGCCGAGGGGACTTACGCAGCTAGCATGGGTAGGATCTGGTCAGTTGTATGTGGATGTCCCCGATCCAAGCGATGTGGGAGTGTAGTGGTTTGAGGCCCCAATATAGGCAGAAGGACGCGGCCTCCGCTCCAACAAGACTGTGAAGGGGCTCCTCACCCAGCTGAGCATGGTGCTGCCGCCAGTCTTTCAAGAAGCCTGCATCGAAGTACGCCCTGTACGTGAAGCAGCACTTCCCTGCGCTGTACGCTGCTGAGGTGAAGAAGGGTGCCAACACAAAGGCGGCCTTAAAGGCTGCGACGCAGGCTGTGGCGCTGAAGTACAAGAGCCAGTAAGAGTGAGCTGGCAGCTGTTTGAGCGGGCAAGGTGCCCGTTGACGTGAAACGTTCAATTTGATGTTTTGCTGTTGCTGTTACTTGCGGCGTGTGCATGCCACTGTGCTGTGTCTGATTGTCATGCCACATGTGCTGCTCGCACACGTCGCAGCCGCACTGCACACTGCACGTCACGGTGCATGCACTGTGTTGCAGGGTGTGTGTGTGTGGCACTCTCTCCCTTCCCTGTAGAACTTGCTGTTATTTCCTGTTCCTGCCACGTATCGTGCACCCAGCAGAATGAGGGCTGCACAGTCAAACGAGCGGATCGACCGCGTCTCAAGCAGGATGGTGGGTTGTACGTCGCTGCGTTGTTGCATTGCATTTGCCTCTGTCTGTGTTTCTATCGCACACCACACTTCACATGACGCAGATCCCGCACACCACAAGACACCACCTCATAAAGATGCTTGCTCTCCGTGTTGCTGCGCGCCAGGTGTGCGGTGCCGGTGCGGTGCTGCGTGCCGGTGCTGGTGTGGGTGCTGTGCAGGTGCGCAGCAAGGTGACGAAGGCGGCGGGTAAGAAGAAGTCGGCTGTGAAGAAGCCGGTGGCCAAGAAGCCGGTCGCGAAGAAGTCGGCCAAGAAGGTGACGGTCGCGAAGAAGGCTGTGGCGAAGAAGACCGTGAAGAAGGTGGGCGCCACGGCCGTTGCTGCCAAGAAGGCACAGGCTGTGAAGAAGGCACTGCAGAAGGCGGCTGCCCTGAAGAAGAAGAAGGCTGCTGCCAGGGCGAAGCTTGATGCCAAGACTGCTGCCAAGAAGGCGAAGGCTGCTGCCCTGAAGCTCCGTAAGCAGAAGGCGGTGGCGAAGGCGAAGGCGGCTGCTCTGAAGCTGCGCAACCAGAAGGGCGTGGCTGCTGCCAAAGCAAGGAAGTCTGCCCTGAAGAAGAGGAAGGCTGCTGCCAAGGCGAGGCTGGTTGCCAGGACTGCTGCCGTCAAGCAGCGCATTGCCAAGGCTGCGGCTGTCAAGAAGGCGAAGGCTGCTGCCCTGAAGCTCCGCAGGCAGAAGGCAAAGGTGGCGGCGGAGAAGAAGGCCTTGGTGGCGAAGGCGAAGGCGGCTGCTCTCAAGCAGAGGGCAACGATGGCCGCGAACGCCAAGAAGGAGGCCTGCAAGGCGGAGGTTGTGGCGGTATGATTGTGGCAGTTGTGTGTCGTGCGTTGACACCCCATTCCACTCACAGAGGCGTGCGAAGAAGGCCAAGATCGCATCGTCTGGCCCTGTCAGCGCGCACACCCTGTTCATCCAGAAGCAGGCACAGGGCAAGGGGAAGGTGGATCTGAAGGCACTGAACCAGAAGTACTCGGTATGTGTGGCGTGTGCCTGCAAGGTGTTGCAACATGCTGTCCCTGCACAGAGCCTGCCCGAGAGCGAGAAGCAGGCGCTGGAGGCGGAGGCTGCGAAGAACCTGGTGAAGCGCACCGCCATCCGCCAGTCTTTCAAGAGGCCTGCAACGAAGTACGCCCTGTACGTGAAGCAGCACTTCCCTGCGCTGTACGCTGCTGAGGTGAAGAAGGGTGCCGACTCAAAGGCGGCATTCAAGGCTGCGACGCAGGCTGTGGCGCTGAAGTACAAGAGCCAGTAAGAGTGAGCTGGCAGCTGTTTGAGCGGGCAAGGAGCCCGCTGATGTGAATTGTAGACTTGATCCTTTGCCCTTTATTTTCCTCCTCCTGCGAGGCATCGTGTGATTCGCGGTGGCATGCCGAGTGTTTCACCGAAGTGCATGTCTCCGTGATGTGTGTCCACCGAGGAAGCCACAATGCAGACGCTGCACCAGGGTGTGGGTGGCACCCAGCATCCGCCTTCTGCTGGCCCGTGTACTTCGGTCGTGCCCGTGATTTGTTGTGGTGCATCGATTGGGCACCCAGGAGAATGAGGGCTGCACAGTCAAACCAGCGGAACGACTGCGAACCGTAACTACCACCGTAACTAGTCATTGGGGTACCTGAAACAGCGTTTATGAACCTCTGATAAACTTCTGATGGAAGGGGGTGGGGTGGGAGCTGGGCCTTTCCTAAATCTGGGGATCCGGGGGGCTGGTGACCGAAATCGGATCAAAAACCAGAGAAAAATCTGAAATTCTTACTATTTATTGCGATAAAAAAAAGTGGACTTTATTTTACGAGCCACACAGATTGGGAATCCGAGGGCAAAAATACTTCCCGAGCGAAGCGAGGGGAGTATGTCTGAATATTTCCCGAGCGAAGCGAGGGGAATATGTGTTGCCCGAGGGTTTCCAAGGTGTGGCGAGTGGATAAAGTCCACTTTTTATCGCAATACGTAGTTTTATATCACGTGTGAAAAGACTTTGTCTCGGGATGTGCGTACTTGAGTGACTGCTGCATGAGTATACCAGTCCCAGTACCCCCAGGCGCACACAGGCATTATGACATGCACACAAAAAGCTGACGCGATGGAGGAACAGTACAGCAACGCACTTGGCATCTGGTCCCGTGTACAGGGAGGCGTGGGCGAAGTTCCTGCAGTTCAACAGGTTGACAACCGGCACCCCAAGGGAGGATAGGAGCACTTCTGTGTCCGATCTGAGCCACCTCCGTGACGACAAGGGACTCAAGGCTTCTACACTCTGTACCACCTACAGTTTCCTCGCCCAGCCCCCGCCATTTGCCTTGAAAGTGCCTGCAATTACTTTATTTTCCTAGTAAAACTTTTTTTTACTGTCCCTGCAAATTTCTAACAAACTCCGTAAAATAAACGCTACCTTTTTTTACTCATTTTTAGAAGGGGTCTGCAGACAAAGTCTTTTTACTAGTGATATAAAAAATCATGGAATCCGGACCCCTAGTTAGGAATAGCTCTGGGTGGGAGGGTCGCAACTTTTTTTCCCTGGGGCTGACTCAGTAAAGGTTGAGTATTATGCGCCACTCATATGCCACAGCCGTGTGGACCTCCCTCAGTTTTCTGCGCTCCAGAACGAAGGCCCACGTCGCTTCAAAAACAGCAGAAGTCCCCTCGAAATAGTGTCCATAAGTACCTTCGCTGCCCAATGTTGCCGAGGGGACTTACGCAGCTAGCATGGGTAGGATCTGGTCAGTTGTATGTGGATGTCCCCGATCCAAGCGATGTGGGAGTGTAGTGGTTTGAGGCCCCAATATAGGCAGAAGGACGCGGCCTCCGCTCCAACAAGACTGTGAAGGGGCTCCTCACCCAGCTGAGCATGGTGCTGCCGCCAGTCTTTCAAGAAGCCTGCATCGAAGTACGCCCTGTACGTGAAGCAGCACTTCCCTGCGCTGTACGCTGCTGAGGTGAAGAAGGGTGCCAACACAAAGGCGGCCTTAAAGGCTGCGACGCAGGCTGTGGCGCTGAAGTACAAGAGCCAGTAAGAGTGAGCTGGCAGCTGTTTGAGCGGGCAAGGTGCCCGTTGACGTGAAACGTTCAATTTGATGTTTTGCTGTTGCTGTTACTTGCGGCGTGTGCATGCCACTGTGCTGTGTCTGATTGTCATGCCACATGTGCTGCTCGCACACGTCGCAGCCGCACTGCACACTGCACGTCACGGTGCATGCACTGTGTTGCAGGGTGTGTGTGTGTGGCACTCTCTCCCTTCCCTGTAGAACTTGCTGTTATTTCCTGTTCCTGCCACGTATCGTGCACCCAGCAGAATGAGGGCTGCACAGTCAAACGAGCGGATCGACCGCGTCTCAAGCAGGATGGTGGGTTGTACGTCGCTGCGTTGTTGCATTGCATTTGCCTCTGTCTGTGTTTCTATCGCACACCACACTTCACATGACGCAGATCCCGCACACCACAAGGCACCACCTCATAAAGATGCTTGCTCTCCGTGTTGCTGCGCGCCAGGTGTGCGGTGCCGGTGCGGTGCTGCGTGCCGGTGCTGGTGTGGGTGCTGTGCAGGTGCGCAGCAAGGTGACGAAGGCGGCGGGTAAGAAGAAGTCGGCTGTGAAGAAGCCGGTGGCCAAGAAGCCGGTCGCGAAGAAGTCGGCCAAGAAGGTGACGGTCGCGAAGAAGGCTGTGGCGAAGAAGACCGTGAAGAAGGTGGGCGCCACGGCCGTTGCTGCCAAGAAGGCACAGGCTGTGAAGAAGGCACTGCAGAAGGCGGCTGCCCTGAAGAAGAAGAAGGCTGCTGCCAGGGCGAAGCTTGATGCCAAGACTGCTGCCAAGAAGGCGAAGGCTGCTGCCCTGAAGCTCCGTAAGCAGAAGGCGGTGGCGAAGAAGAAGGTGTTGGTGGCGAAGGCGAAGGCGGCTGCTCTGAAGCTGCGCAACCAGAAGGGCGTGGCTGCTGCCAAAGCAAGGAAGTCTGCCCTGAAGAAGAGGAAGGCTGCTGCCAAGGCGAGGCTGGTTGCCAGGACTGCTGCCGTCAAGCAGCGCATTGCCAAGGCTGCGGCTGTCAAGAAGGCGAAGGCTGCTGCCCTGAAGCTCCGCAGGCAGAAGGCAAAGGTGGCGGCGGAGAAGAAGGCCTTGGTGGCGAAGGCGAAGGCGGCTGCTCTCAAGCAGAGGGCAACGATGGCCGCGAACGCCAAGAAGGAGGCCTGCAAGGCGGAGGTTGTGGCGGTATGATTGTGGCAGTTGTGTGTCGTGCGTTGACACCCCATTCCACTCACAGAGGCGTGCGAAGAAGGCCAAGATCGCATCGTCTGGCCCTGTCAGCGCGCACACCCTGTTCATCCAGAAGCAGGCACAGGGCAAGGGGAAGGTGGATCTGAAGGCACTGAACCAGAAGTACTCGGTATGTGTGGCGTGTGCCTGCAAGGTGTTGCAACATGCTGTCCCTGCACAGAGCCTGCCCGAGAGCGAGAAGCAGGCGCTGGAGGCGGAGGCTGCGAAGAACCTGGTGAAGCGCACCGCCATCCGCCAGTCTTTCAAGAGGCCTGCAACGAAGTACGCCCTGTACGTGAAGCAGCACTTCCCTGCGCTGTACGCTGCTGAGGTGAAGAAGGGTGCCGACTCAAAGGCGGCATTCAAGGCTGCGACGCAGGCTGTGGCGCTGAAGTACAAGAGCCAGTAAGAGTGAGCTGGCAGCTGTTTGAGCGGGCAAGGAGCCCGCTGATGTGAATTGTAGACTTGATCCTTTGCCCTTTATTTTCCTCCTCCTGCGAGGCATCGTGTGATTCGCGGTGGCATGCCGAGTGTTTCACCGAAGTGCATGTCTCCGTGATGTGTGTCCACCGAGGAAGCCACAATGCAGACGCTGCACCGTTGCAGGTGTGTCGCACCGTGTGGCAGGGTGTGGGTGACACCCAGCATCCGTCTCGACTGTAGTTCAACACTGCCCTCTTCTGCCGTCGCCTCCCTCTTCTCCTGGTCCGTGTTCTTCCAGTCGTGCCCGTGATTTGTGGTGCATCGATTGGGCACCCAGGAGAATGAGGACTGCACAGTCAAACGAGCGGATCGACTGCGTCTCAAGCAATGTGGTGGGATGTTCGTCGCTGTTTTGTTGCCTCGCATTTCCTCTCTCTGTGCCCCTCCTGTGCAACTTCTGATGATTCGATACATTACGCCTGCCGATCATGCCTTTTTCTCTTGGTATGGTCTGCATCCTCGAGCGATATCGCTGCCTGACTCATCCTGTGATCATGGCCTGTTCTGCGTCCCCCTCCCTTGGCCACTGCCACACGGCACCCTAGTTTCAGCTTTGACGAGTGAACTAACTAGTTATGTAACTAAACCCCCCCTCGGATTTATGTACCCGGTGGCAGGAAGGCCAAATTCCCAGTTTTTTTGCTCCGGGTTATTGGGGGGGTCGAATATAAGATGTACATCTTATAATATGCGTGTACGGGAGCCATAATTTGCATTTTCAAAAAACATAAAATTTGCCCATATTTGAACATAAGATGTACATCTTATGTTCAAATTTCGCTTTTTTATGGCATTTTCCAGTGCCTAGTGGACACTGTAAACAGAAAAGTCGAATATAAGATGTACCTGGGACCCCCCGTGTATAAGTCCCCCCCCCTTACCCCCGTGTTTAAGTCCCCCCCTGGGGGTCTGGCAGGGGGGGGACTTAAACACAGGGGGACCTAAACACGGGGGTGGGCTGGTCTGGAGGGTCATCAGGTGGCCCCTAGGCCCTCCAGGTGCTGTCAGAGTCGAAAAGTGGGGTGCCAAAAGTCCATCCGGACCGGAATTACCCCCCTACGACAGCAGAGGAAGAGGTCTTCTTGGTCTCCACTGTGCCACCCCCGTGTTTAAGCCCCCCCTGTGTTTAGGTCCGCCCCCCCCGTGTTTAAGTCCCCCCCGGCCGAAAATCGCCTCCAGGGGGGGGACTTAAACACGGGGGGTCCCAGGTACATCTTATATTCCATTTATATTTTGGGATTTCAAAATACATCATATCTTCAAGGTACATCTTGTATTCGAGGTACATCATATATTCGACCCCCCCCAGTAATGTACCCACCTGGTATCCGGGGCTGCACAGGGACTGTGCAATCCGGAGAATTGAGAATTGCCACCAGGAAACAGCGAACCCCCCCCACCGCGACTGCGGGCGATGACCGCCCCGCAACGGCAATGCAGCGCCCGACGTGAGGGGTGGCGGTGCGGGAGGCAAATCGGCCACCTCTCGTTCCTTCGCGAAGCGGGAAGGACCGGAACCGTGCTTGGGCTAAGCAGGTTTGCGAGAGGCCTCCACCCATGGTGGATAACTTGTCACCGCAACCAAAGGAGATGGACGCAGTCCATAAACTGTCCGCCACAAAGAACAGATGTCGCTACCGTGGCCCAGGCCTGTCGCTAACTTTTCGATTTTGGAGATTTGGTGGGTTGACGCTCCTGTTTTGGGGGGGGATCAGGGGGGAAACCACTAGGGGTCAATTTTTCTCGCGCGCGCTTCGCGCGCGCTCGTGTTGTTGCCAAATTTTCCCATCGGTGGACCACTAGGTGGGCACGGTGTGAGGCGCTGGGTTCCTTCCGTGGTTCCTCTCCCGCTCGCGCCGTCGGGTGTCGGAGGAAACCAAAAAATGGCTTTCGGGACCATAATTTCGACGCTGCCCCCTGATATGCCACGGCCGTCAAAGCGCAAGGACTTGGTTACTAGACGGGCACGCGAGATGGGGGGGTCTGGGGGGCAGAGCCCCCCAGCCGCCGGAGGCCACGGTAGTGAACATCTGTTCATTGTGGGCGTACAGATTCTGTGAGTTGGCTGCGTCCCCCTGAGGCGACTGGAGTGGTTGGATTCCCTGACCCGGTGGGAATCGAATGACTTGATTACGAGACATACGCCACAGGGGGGTCTGGGGGGCGGAGCCCCCCAGCCGCCGGAGGCCACGGTAGTGATCATCTGTTCCTGCAAAACCATACTCTCTTCGACGTCGACCCAGTGAAAGTGGGTTGACGCTTGGTCGACGCTTGGTGAGCGTCGACCCAGTGGAACCGGGTCAACGCCAGGTTAGCGTCGACCTAGTGTAATAAATGGGTTGACGCTTGGTCCAGGCTTGAATGGCAACCCAGTTGGTCCACTGGGTCGACGCTCCAAGCCTCGACCAAGCGTCAACCCAGTCCACTGGGTCGACGCTGGGTCGACGCTTTTTTATGGGGGGGGAAACCCAAAATCACTGGGTCGACGGTCGACGCTTAGCGACATGCCTGACCGTGGCCTCCGGCGGCTGGGGGGGGGGGGGGGGGCTCCGCCCCGAGACCCCCCTGTGACATGTACCTTCAAGTGCCTGTCCTTCCGCTGCAATCTGCCGACCCCCCTGTGTGTGCCACACACAAACCAGAGATTGCATAGGGGACGGGGTGGCTATAAAACCCTGGAGGGGGGGGGGTACATAAAATCGGGAAATATTCACTTTTTTCCCGACTAAGCCTCCTGTTTCACTCCACAAATTTGGCTGTTTTTTTCGGGCGTCAGCCAGACCGGGAAAGTCAGGATACCCCTGCCTGGGGAGGACCCAGTCGCACCCTGTCGCATCGAACGCACACACTTGCCCCCCACCACCCCGCCCGTCACATCACCCCCCAGGCCCAATCCGATGACTGTGGCTGTTCACGATGAGTGCGCCAGCGGAGGGTTCGTTGGAACCCCCCCGTCAGACCTGCACATTGCTAAGGGCTTTGACGAGCTCATCCAGTTCTTCTGCTGCAGGCTGCTGCTGAAGAGGTTTCGCAAGGCAGCGTTGGACTGCCCTGCGCCCTCCGTCTCTGCAGGCGGGGCCACCGCAGAGAGCGACGGGAACACCCCACCCCTCCCTGTCGCTGCTCCTGGGTGCGTGGGTCCGGCTCCTGTTGGGCAGTCCGAAGTGCAAGCATGCACTGATGCCTACCGGGCGTTGCTGGAGACGACAATCGACGAGTGGAAGCAGATCTGCGTTGCCGAGGGGTCCCCTCCTGGGTGCCCTGCCGGGCTCTGCGCCGTGAAGTATGCCAAGATTTGCTGGAACTTCAGCAACGATTGGCTCGCCGTCTGCCACTGGGTGTGCCCCGGAAAATACCGCGAGTCACTCTCGCAGTACATCGGGGTGACCTGGCGCAACGAAGATGACATTTCCCCGGAGTACCTGCAGCCGCCGATCGACCTGAAGAGCTACAAAAACCCTCAGGGCACGGCTGCCGTCTCGCAGATATGCCACCTCTGCAATGTACCGTGCAACTCCACAGCACAGTACAAGGCCCACATCCAAGGGAGGACCCACCGTGCCCTTGTCCGGCAGGCCCAAGGCATGCGGTCGTCAAAACCTCTCCCCGGTGGCGAGGGGGTGCAGGTGGCGCCCAGCCGCGCCATGGCAATGTGCGGGCCTCCCCCGCCCAGCCAAACCCATAGCCCCGCCCTCTTCGCCCCGCGGATGGACGAGCCTTTCGTCGCTGCGCCTGGTGGGGGCGGTGGTAGTGTCGGCTCTGGCCTCTCCTCTGTCTCCTCTCTGTCATCCTCCCCGACGCAGTTCACAGCGCAGCGGATGCACTTTGCCCAGCCGATGCAGGGCGTGGGTGCGGGGGTGATGGCCGCCCCGCCACATGCCGCCACCACCCTGCCTGCCTTCCAGCACCAACAGCAGCATCCCCCGCCGCGCGAACCTGCCTCCCATGTCCAGCCGCAGCAGCCCGTTGGGGCGGCCTGTGGTGGCGGGGTATCTTCGAGGCTGCAGGGGTCCTCCCCACCGCCCGTGACCTGCGGGTCTGGCGGGGACGCCGCGTTCCAGCCTGACCTCGAGGGTGCAGATGGCTACTTCAACATCGACGCCCTGAAGAAGCTCTTCGACGAGGCGGAGAGCCCAGTCATGAGCCCCACCGCCTGGTCCGCGTCGCATATCAGCCTCTCGCTGAGGCCGCCCCCTGCTGCTTGTGCGCACCCACATGACTCCCCCTTTGTGTTTGTGAGGGCCGCACCGCGTGAGCCTGGCGGCGGTCCGGCTGCTGGGGGGGACCCCGCTGCTCCATCTCCCGTGCCCTGTGTTGGGGCAGGGGATATGCCGCTGACGCGCGGTGCCGGGCATCCCGTGGTGATCCGCCTGCTGTCGCTTCTCGGTGTGGCGGATTATATGGAGATTGCGCGTGTGGTGGGTGCCATGGAGGCCCAGCAGGCAGGCACTGTGCCTCCGGATGAGGCTTTGCCCCCCCAGGCCTATGCCGATCTGGAGGGGCTGTCCGCTGGAGTGGTGGAGGCGTGCGCCGCGTCGGCAGACCCGCAGAGCCCACCGATGCTCATACCCAGCCTGGTGCATCTCTGCACCGTGCTGTGCCAAAACCGCACCGGAGGGGGGTATTTCGAGGACAGCCTTTTCGTGTGTCTCTTCCACGCTGCGGGGAGCGCGCAGAGGCTGTCGCCCACGCTTGTGCAGCTCATAAGCTACATCGCGAAGCTCTCCCCTCTTGGGCAGAGTGTCGTCAAACGCTCCTTCCACACGCTGAGCTCTGGGAAGGGGTACAGCCCACGCGCAGTGCTCAGCGCAGGGATCGCAGAGCTATCCGGCGGAGGCGGAAGCGTCGGGGGTCAGGTTCACGCTGTGCACGGTAAGGTGTGTGGGGTGGGCCCGGGTATGCACCACTCGCAGGCGCACGGCTGGGACAAGATGGGGGGTTTGGCGCCCTGCGGGGGTTTCGCGGCGCCCCCGATAGGGCTCCCGGAAGGCGTGAGCCTTGCGTAAAAGCGAAACGCGTTGCGTTGGAGGGGAAGGGCGGGGTGGGGTGGGGCGTTCGCTTGTGTCTGTCGGAGAAATCCCGATGATGCGGGTAGAAACCTTGTTGTTGTTTTGCGCCCCCTTCTTCCTTCAAGAATTCAGACAAAGGTTGCTTGTGTCGGGGGCGGGTAGCGGCTGTGCGGACCTGGTCCCCCGCCGCCTTGACATGCTTTACATGCCTTCTGACCCAAGAATTGCCATAAAACGACCCACCGGAATCAGCTAGGCTGGATGCTGTGCCTTGGGATTCCCATCCCCTCCCATCCCACCCAGGCCCTGCTTCCAAGGTGTGGCAGTATACTCGCATTTCCAGAGCATGCTCTCGCAATATCACTGCATAGTTCGCCCACCGCTATCTCGCACACGCGAACGGGTCTGCCGTGACGTGGGCCCCAGAAACAGAATTGCTTTCATCCCAACCCTTTCCGCACACTCTCGTTTATTTTCCCTTTTTTTTTGCGCTTCTGTGAGCGGGACACGTCTCCTTTCGCAGCCCGGTGAAGCTGGACCCACGTGTGTGATGTGGGCACTGGCCACGCAACGAATGGCACTGCAGGCCTTCGCCCTGTGTCAAACTGTGTCAGATTGCTTCCCCTTTTGCGAGGTGGCTCACGTTTCTGCACTTCTGAAGGCCTCCACCAGCTCACATCCGGGCGGGCGCATGCACAGAGGCAACGGGGCAGCAAGGCAGTATGCACCTACGCATTGCACTGCCCCAATAGAACGACTGACTGTACGGATTGCTTCTGTCAAGGCGCCGCTCGGATATCTTTCCGCTTGTGAAGCGTCCTTGTTGGCGTGCGGTGACAGCTTTTGGGTCCACCAACCAGAAAGCTTTCATTGCTGTGCACGCGAGGGGCGTGCCTTGGGGCTCGTCGAGGGAAGCGATACTGGTGGGTCCCGCGCAGGTTTCTTGCTGCGTGGTGTGCCTCACCCCGCCACCACTTTCGCGGCACATTCGACGCATTTCCGCTTTTGCTGCCAGAAGAGTGCAACGGCGACACTGTGGTGCTCGAAACACGAACCGTGGGGGAGGGGGGGGGGGGGGCGAACCGAACCCGTTCTGAACACTTCAGAACAAATCTGAACCAAAAACAACACCAGGCACATCCCTGATGAGGGTGATGCATAAGATGCTTTCCCAGGAGAATCTCCTATTGCCTCGCGCAGGTGGAACGGCATCAGCGGTCACGTTGCTGCCCCTGGTCGTGTCGTACGTCATGCTCGTGGCTGTCACTGCCAAGAAAAAACACTGCGTGTCTGCAAATTTAGAAACTTCCTGACTGAGTTGTTTTGCAATGACTCAAAAAAAAATATGGTTGCGCTGTACACTGAAGCAACAAGAATAACTCGCATGCGGCCTTCGTGTTTTGTGTCAAACTGTGCAGTGTGAGCACGACCCGCTTTTTTCTCCCCCACACTTCCGCACAACATTGCCCCACCACAGTACCGCCCGCCCCCAACCCTCGCTCCCCCAACCTGAAGTGGGCACCGGGAGCTTCGTGTTTCTTTGCCACCGCCCAACCCGAAGAAGTGGCGCGCTTTGTTCGACAAGACTGACCCCTCCCTCGCCACTCCAAATCGGGCACATTGTCAGAGGGTGTTGGGAGACTTGTCTTGCCTTCGCTTTCGACGGTCACACCCTCCTCCCGCGCCGCCCCTGCTTTTTGAGTGAGGGCGGGGAGGGTGGTTGAATTTTATGCCCCTTATACCGACGTAACCATCACCGACACCCACCCCCATCACCCACCCTTCGTCTTTTGCAGCCTCAGTTTGCTGCCCCTCCCAACGGCTGTGTCCCGAAAGGCCTATCACAAGCCTGTTTCTGTCTTTATTGGTGGTCCCCATTCTGTTTTTTTTCTTGCATACACGTTAAGTGTTCTAAGAAACCAGACATAACCAGAAGACCAACATCATGTTCGTGCTAGCACTTTTCCCTTTTGTCATCACACCCGTGCGCCAAAACAGGTTAGGCCTTATATTTGGCTGCGTTCAACGAAAAAAGACACTTCTTTCCGGAGTTTAGCTAGCACGATTCAGTTGGGCGATTCATTTGTCTGGTTTTTTGCTGTCACGGCCGGTTTTCTTTGTCGCCCGAGCAAAAACTTGTTGCAATGCAATGCAACGAAGCCAGCAGCGGGATGCAGAGCAGTGCCAACTTGTGCACAACCAACCCCGGAATTTCTTTTTGTTAGTTCGGCTAGCCAACTGGGGGAACTTTCTGTGCCTTTAGCTAGTACGATATTTTTGTTGGCGTGAGGCAAGCACTACGCAAACCAATAGCCTGGTGAATTGTGGTACCTCTTCCCGCCACCTGACGAATGCAAAACCGCAAACCTGGTGAGTAATTGGCAGAGTGCGGTTGCCACTTGAATATGAAAGTGACATGATGTGGGCACTGCTGGCATGCTACGGCACGCTTGGCAAGAGTTTAAACTCGGGAAATACCAGCGCAAAACCCGTGGCATGCAACAAAGTCGCGACAGGTTTCGGGTGGTTTGGAATCCCTCGTGGCCTGGGTCACCCACTCACTCTATCTCCTGTCTCTCCCAGAATCCAACAGCGTGCCGCTGGCCTCTCCCTGCAGCGCCGTTGGGCCAATCATAGCAGGCGTCCGCCCCCCTCCTCCCCGCGCGTTTCATCGTTCGACCGAAACGATGACCTCGTCGATACATACACCTGTCGACACGTCAGACCATTTCACTCCGTAACTGAAACCCCTGAACCCTAATTATCATTTCGCCTCCAAATTATTGCACCAAGAACAGGTGCTCGGTGCGCTGCACGCTGCTGCAAAGAAATCAGGCCTCAGCCAAAGGGAAAATATTCAAGTGCCTCCGTTGAGGGGTTGCTGCGCGTTCCAAGGTGCCACAGCAAATCCCCAAATCACTCCTTTCTTCTGTGTGTATTGTGAATCATTGCGGGCCAATGCCTGGAATGGTAAGGACAAGATGTGTGTCGATGCGCGGTATCAAATGTTGTGTCACAACGCACAGCATTTGACCGTGGCCCGGCCGAACTCGGACGCTCTCGGTTATCATTAAAACAGGCACCCGGCCCTTGCACGCAAGGCATCGTCACATGTTCTGCCAATCGTACCCACCATCATCACCAAGCGAGAGGGTTTAGTTTGTGTGGAAGCGTTACCACACGCCACCTAGCGAACGCATCTCCCCCTCCCCGCCACCTGCCTCGCTCTTTGTTCAGTTTGCTTGATCCGTGATCCGAATGGCCCCGCCGCCGCCCTGCATGTGCCTCGACCACCTCTACATGCCCCACCTCCTCTTCGCCCCTTTCCCACATGCTTCTTGTGTGCCTCTCTCCAGTCATGAGGATGGTACATGCATACGTGAATCTTTCTGGAAAGCGTTGGTGTCATCTGGTTGAGAGGCAGGCCAGTAACCTACCTCCCTTAGGGCCCATAGGTGAGCACGCCGCTGTGCCTAAACACGCCTCGTCCGTCGACACCACCCCGTCTCCCGTCTCTCTTTCTCTCTCTCTCTGGACGCAATGTCAAAGCGTTGCGAGAGAATTCTCTTTTAAACCGCGGCACTTTTTGGCGCACAAACAACGTCACGGCAAGTAGCACATACGCTGTGCACGCAGAGGAGGGAAGGGGTTTGCGGGGTCACAGATCCCCCGCTCTTTCTCTCCAGGTGTTCTGCGAAACCTCGGCAAGTCGCTGTCAAGACATTACAATAGCCAAACCTGGGTGAAGGCGGCCGCCCCGGGGCAGCTGGGACGGTATCCCACACTGTTTGGAACGAACGGCAGTGTGGGGCGAAGAAAAAATAACACAGCAGAATGGGTCTGTGCAGTCGCCCAGCTCTCGCAGTGCCTGTGATTGCCGACACCCAAAGAATGCAAACCACACACCACACCAAAAGTACAAAACAAACCACGCATATGTTGACGAGGTGTTGCTGTTCGATAGCCCTCGGAGATGTATCGCATTTCTTTTCTTACCCGCAAGGCCTGTGTGCGTAGGTTAGCGCGACGGGTTGCTCCAGCCAGGTTCTTTCCCACCACTGCCCGCCCCCACCACTGCTTGAGAAAAAATACCCCCTCCCTCCCTCCCGCCCTACCTCCCTGCCTCCCTGGGATAAAAAAAAATCTAGTCCCAGGTCTGCAGCCTGTTCCACCTTACCCTCATAATATTTCACTCCATTCTCGTCCTAAGCGAGCGCCTAGTCTTCGATCTACCAAAAAAAACGTTCTGATGTGGGGTGGGGGGTGGGGGCAAAAGGTTATTTTCTTGACAACACACACTTTGACACACAGCGGGAGCGCCACCACCCATCCCCCCCCACCCCCTTGAAACCCGAAAAATCCACCTAAGTTTGGATCATCCGGCACCCACCCATACCCAGCCCCAGCCATAACCCTATCCGGACCCTATCTGCACATGGGCTCGTCCCAAAAAAACCCCCCCCCCCAAAGTGGCCTTTTTGGGGGTTTTTTGCTGATTGAGAGTTGTGCAACAACGCAGGAAACTGTGCCAGTGCAGATCCTTGTAGAACTTCCCACACGCTTCATGACAGGCGCGTGGGGTGTTCTCGTTTTGACGGCGATCGACGAAAAATACAGGACATAACCGGTCCTGACAAACCTGGCCCAAAAGTGATATCTGGGGCTATCCGGGGGGACCCCCCTGCACCCTCATTTGCCCCAGGAAACCCCCGGATAGCCCCAGATGTCACTTTTGGGCCAGGTTTGGGGGTCAGGACCGGTTTTGTCCTGTCTCTTTCAGATTTCCAGCGAAAACCCCCCAAAAAGGCCACTTTGGCGGGGGGGGGGGAGGTTATGGGACGAGCCATATAACAAGTGAAGGGATGTCGTGTATATCTCTCTCTCTCTCCCCCTTTGTACCTTACTTTTCGACGTTTCAACCCCCCCCCCCTCACTGCACCCACCCCCCCCCCCCCCCCCCCGATGTTGCCTGCATAACGAGTGAAGGGGAAGCCAACTCATCCACTCAGCCCCCCCCCCCTAGGGGGGGTCAAATGCCACCCTTTTACGTGGACAAACACGATTTTTCAAAAAACCGGCGCAGAGGCCCCAAAGCCCCCGTAAACCCTCCAAACCCCCCCAGATCGGTCCGGAAACCCATCGAACCCCACTTTTCCACCATTCCGGGCACCTCAGGTGCCCGAATTGGGGTACCTAAATTTTGTGCCACCGTTTGGTACCGGACAGTGCCACTGTGTGGGAGGTTGGAAAAGAAAATGCCCCAACACACCACATCTGAGGGTTGCAATGCATGTTGCTTGCCAACCACGTCATCCGGTGGGTGTCAGGCGCTATGTAGGTGGCATTAGCCAGGTCTTCGATGAGTTCTGGCTTGTATATGTACCTCCCTGCCACCATGCACCGGGAGGCTGCCTGTAGGTACGGAACAAGTCCAGATGGTCGTGTGATTCCTGTGCAGCAGTGCTCCACAACCGGGATGTGTTGACAACGACTGTTGCAACACGAGCTGTACATTCCGGGAACACACGAAGTGCGCTGTCGTGGTACCCATTGTGCCAGAATTGGTAGTTGCTGCGGTCTACTTTGCCTGGCCCAAGAGCACTGGTACTGAACGGTGCAATATGCGTGGCGAGGTGAATGCAACGGAAGGGCGCAAAGTCAATACAGCTCTCGGATGGCGGGTGGTGGTGCCACTAGTGTGTGACGTTCACTCGAGGATACAACGCATCACAATGAATCAGCAACCGTGGACCGAGTACAATACGCTCTCTGTGGCTGGTGTGGGGGACAAAGGCAGTGCCTGTGCCGCAGGCAGGGAGGTACATATACAAGCCAGAACACATCGAAGACCTGGCTCATGCCACCTACATAGCGCCTGACACCCACCGGATGACGTGGTTGGCAAGCAACATGCATTGCAACCCTCAGATGTGGTGTGTTGGGGCATTTTCTTTTCCAACCTCCCACACAGTGGCACTGTCCGGTACCAAACGGTGGCACAAAATTTAGGTACCCCAATTCGGGCACCTGAGGTGCCCGGAATGGTGGAAAAGTGGGGTTCGATGGGTTTCCGGACCGATCTGGGGGGGTTTGGAGGGTTTACGGGGGCTTTGGGGCCTCTGCGCCGGTTTTTTGAAAAATCGTGTTTGTCACCCCCATTTGACCCCCCCTAGCCCCCCCCCTCTCTCTCTCTATCTCTTCCTGTGCCTTACTTTGTTCCCGACACTTCACTAAACCCCCCCCCTCCCCTCCCCTCCCCTCCACACACATACCCATACCGATGCAGGGTTTTGTTTTATTGCCTACACCTCCGCTCCCACGCCTTACCCACACGCCCCCCCCCCCTCCTCCTATGGCATTTGAAATACTGAAGCATGTGCCAACCCAAGCACGATGCCAGCCTGTAGCCTTGGATTCCCTCATCACACCTTCAAATTGCTGACGTCTTGTGTGGTGTACTACGGCAGAAGTCGAGTCAGACAGGGTGAGTCAGAGTCAGGGATGTGTGTGTGTGGGTTGGGGCAGGTGGGGGGGTGATGGTCCGGGGGGGGGGGGGGGATGATGGGGGTGGATGTGATCTGTTCTTATGTATGTTTTGCGATACCCCCCACCCCACCCCACCCCACCCTGAAGCGACTTGCTTTTCCATTGGGGGTCTTCGCTGGCCGTTATCCTCCGTCAATCTCCGTCAGTTTTCAGCTAATTCAACAGGGAATTCACCAAAACGCACTGACGGCCACCCCGTAGCGAAGACCCCCATTCACTCTCTACAATCAAACCCCCCTGAGGCGACGGCAGAGGCAGGCCTGTCGCTAACTTTTCGATTTTGGAGATTTGGTGGGTTGACGCTCCTGTTTTGGGGGGGGATCAGGGGGGAAAACACTAGGGGTCAATTTTTCTCGCGCGCGCTTCGCGCGCGCTCGTGTTGCCAAATTTTGAATTTTCCCATCGGTGGACCACTAGGTGGGCACGGTGTGAGGCGCTGGGTTCCTTCCGTGGTTCCTCTCCCGCTCGCGCCGTCGGGTGCCGGAGGAAACCAAAAAATGGCTTTCGGGACCATGATTTCGACGCTGCCCCCTGATATGTCACGGCCGTCAAAGCGCAAGGACTTGGTTACTAGACGGGCACGCGAGATGGGGGGTCTGGGGGGCAGAGCCCCCCATCCGCCGGAGGCCACGGTAGTGAGCATCTGTTCATTGTGGGCGTACAGATTCTGTGTGAGTTGGCTGCGTCCTCCTGAGGCTACTGGAGTGGGTGGATTCCCTGACCTGATGGGAATCGAATGACTTGAGTACGAGACATACGCCACAGGGGGGTCTGGGGGGCGGAGCCCCCCAGCCGCCGGAGGCCACGGTAGTGAGCATCTGTTCCTGCAAAACCATACTCTCTTCGACGTCGACCCAGTGAAAGTGGGTTGACGCTTGGTGAGCGTCGACCCAGTGTAACCGGGCCAACGCTAGGTTAGCGTCGACCCAGTGTAATAAATGGGTTGACGCTTGGTCCAGGCTTGAATGGCAACCCAGTTTCACTAGGTCGACGCTCCAAGCCTCGACCAAGCGTCAACCCAGTCCACTGGGTCGACGCTGGGTCGACGCTTTTTTATGGGGGGGGAAACCCAAAATTACTGGGTCGACGGTCGACGCTTAGCGACATGCCTGCGGCAGAGGGTTGTGTTGGGAGGGGGGGGGGGTCGGGTGGGGTGGACTTTGCCTTGAAGTGCAGCCACACCCTCCCCTTCTCCTCACACCATCCCCGCCCGATAAAAAATCAGGGGGCTTTGTTTGTTCTGGAGACCTTAAGATCTTCAAGTCTTGTGCGTGCTCTTCTGAGCAGGAATCTGTCCAGACCGTGTCGCCACGCTGCAGTGCATTATGGCAGGCATTTGCCCTTGGAAGTGAGGGAATCTCCTTACACCGTTTTTTTAAAAAAGGCCGCCGCCTTTTCGTCTCGCAAATAGCAAATAGCAAAAGTAGAACCTGCTGCGCTAGCCCCACCAAGCAGCCACAGTACGACAGGACGCGCGCAGGCACCGGGCCCCCTCTCCTAAAAAATGTTAAGATCAAGCTTGCTTGTGATTGTCGACACCAAAAAATAGTTTCGCATACCGGGCTGGTGGATATCTGAATCCATGAAATTATCATGTCGCCTGGCAAAAGTAAATGGCAGCACTTTGCCCTGAACCTGCTTGCAGGGTAAGCGACATATCAAGCTTGCTTGTGCATTGTCGACACCAAAAAATAATGTCAGACTGCAACAGCGGACGGAGTGCTGGTCCAGAAATGGTCGTCCTGGGGCGGCTATTGCACTGCATCCTGCTTGCGAGCACCAGTCATACAACGCACGCCTGTCGTGGGGATTGTGCAGGCTTTGCTGGGGTGCACCCCCAACCGTGGAGACGTTTGGAGGGCGTGCAGGGCCGACTGCACGACACCGTGCGACCTTTTGTTGCTGAATGTGAGAACATGTAAACCTCAGGCGTCTTGTATTCCCGGCCTCCTGATGGCAAAGAAGGTTGTACCCTACCCCACCCGTGCCTTTTGTGACGCCTGTTGTCTTTGGTACCATGCGAGTTCGAGGGTCTTCGCCCCGGTGCTGAAAACGGTGCACTTTTTTCGTGTTTGTCGCACAAACACCGCCTTTTCTTTTTGGTGCATGTCTTTCTTTTTTCTTACAGGAGGAATTCCGCCGAACTATATTTTTTTTGACGAAAATTCTGCCGATAGCGAAAAGCCCTTCTCTCCTGACGGTAGCAACCTTACGATACCCAGCCTGCCTCACCCCGCCCACCTCTTGTACGGTTTTTACGGCTAAATATTTTTTCTTTCAAAAAAAATCTTTGTGGAGTGCCGAACGGTTTGTGCATATAAAACCCCCCCGCATCCACTTCCAACTCTCACAGCCCACCCACCCACCCCCCCCCCCCCCCCGCGCCCCACTGGGTGCGACGGCCTCCCCCACCGTCTCTCGCCCGTCACCGCAGGTCGCATATTCGAGCCCTCCCCTTTACCGCCGGAACTTTGACTGCCCCATACAAACGCACCGTATCTCATGTGCGGAGCTGAGATTAATTCCTCTAACCTCCGAGGCCAAACAACGCATCAGAACATGCGCCTCGCAGCTCGTGTTGGGCTGTGGGCTGTGATGTTTCCAACAACAATTCGCACCACAAAAAGAACTGCGGAGCGGACGCCCCGGCCCGGCGAGAAAAGTCTGTACGCCTGGACGCCACCTAAATCGGCGGGGCCTACAGCGCGCCGGCCCGCGCTACACACACCGGCGCTGACCCGCCTCGGGGCCAGCACGATGCGACTGCTACGGACGCGCCGCCACTACCTCCTGTTCGACTACATGTCGAAAAACAGGGCACCGAAATGCCCCATGCACGGATGCACAGTGCAGAAAACGACGCTGAAGCACCTACTGCGAACCTGCCCGAAGCTTAAGGACCTACGGGAAAAACACCTGGACAACCTCTCCCCCCATGTCCTACTCCTCACCCGGCCCGTGACCACCCTGCGTTTCCTGATGGACGCAGGCCTGCTCCACGAGACCGAGACGGAGCTACTGACGAAACGGGGGAAGGGGTAGGGACCTCAACCGGGCGGGGCAAGGGGCGGGTTGGTCACAAATCACAGAACACGAATGAAAACAAAGTACGGGCCCTGTCCACGCACCCTGATGGGCGCGACAGACCAGGGGGAAACCAACGAACAGGACCTTTGCCATATCAGGTGAAGACGTCTCAACACAAAAACTTTGGCTTTTAATGGGGAGGTGTCTCCGTGTCGACGCACGGCAACCCACCCGCTCTGCGGGAAAAAACGGCACCACACAGGGCACTATCCCTGACCCGACCCCGGAAAGAAGCACACGAGTGAGCCAACGCTACAACGACGTAGCGCACAACGTGGGGGGACGGGAACGAAGTTAAAAAAAAAAAAAAAAAAAAAAGAACAGGCATATGTCGAGAGAAGCCAGGAAAATCTGCATCTCTGAGGGTGACCCTGACAGGAGGGTTGGGGGGTTGGGGATCGCTCGAAAGGAAGGGGCCACGCCGGAAAAGTTGTTTTTGGTGCACTTTTCATCTGTATTGCAGGGCCTCCTGTTAGTGTGTCAAAGCAGTTCAAGCATCATCAAAAGCCTCGCGATGTAGGGGAGCACGCTTTTGGGCAAACAAAGGATAACGCCTCTCCATCAGCAAAGAAACGGGCTGCGGTCATTGCTTCTGTTTCCCGGATTTGACACACACCGCCGTCTTTTTTGGGAGAGCCGTTCATGTCAACAAAGTTCGCAACTCAAAGTATTGTTCTGTGGTAAAAAAACGTGCCGAACTCGTGTACACAACTCGAGTAGGCCCCGTTTTCCTGTGGAAAATATGGTTGCAAAAGCGACACGATTTGACACACAGTGACAGTCTTCCTGTGCATTATACAGTTCTATATCTCGACTTCACCCCATATGCAGCCGCCTGGCGTGCTGCTTCCCCCATCCCCCCTGGATCTCTAGCCAGCGCAAAGCGCCAGGCAAACGCCAAACGGCAAGAAAAGAAACATTGTTTTGGCAACAAAAGAAAGGGCTGTTTCAACTCTGGGCATGTCTCACACAAACATGCAATTTGTACCGCCCCCCCCAGGCCTGGGCGGGGAACGAGCCCTTTTTCCAGGTTTTTTGGGTCGGGGAACCAGGTTTTTTCTAAGAATTTTTACAAGGGATTTTTTGCTCGCCCCCCCACAGTTTCCAGGCGCGTGCCCGTCAGGCGGGACTTTTTCTCTGATTTCTCTCCGCGTCATCATTGACAGCTCTCGAGTGATGCCCAGAGATGCTTGCGGCAGAGAGTGCCCCTCATGCGCGTTACAGCTGAAAATGAATGAGGATCATCTGGCACTCGTTCTCATCGGGGGTTGTGCTCCGCAGGGACTCAATACACCTTGGCACTCTCGCAGGGCTGGACATGCCAGCAGCTGGAGGACAGTTACAAAGCTGCCACTCCCCGACGCCACCCACCTGCTGGCCCCTTCAGGTCTGAAAGCCCAAAAGCTCCCGGGGATTTTTGCAGTGGTGCGCACCATATTCAGCGCAGTAGGGTGATCTCTCCGATTTTCCAAAACTGCTGGTTTACTGGTTTGGGGAACGGTCGTCGGCAGACCGTTGAAATGCCCGTGTTAGCAAGGCACACTCACGTTTCAGGTAGCGTGTCGCGTGTCACGCATGTCGCGAACGCGGCAAGTGTACCTCCCAGGTGGGGAAGCCCGACCTCCTGTCCGATGTCAGTCAGGCTTCGAAGAAGCGCTTCATGGATGCGGCGCTGACCTCCTACGCTGCACTGTACCCAGGGAAGTGAGATAGATGGACGGGCACACGCTACATGGGGGGTCTGGGGGGCGGTGCCCCCCAGCCGCCGGAGGCCACGGTAGCGAACATCTGTTCGTGTGGGCGTACAGATTCTGTGCGAGTTGGCTGCGTCCTCAGAGGCGACTGGAGTGGTTGGACCCCGACCTGATGGGATTCGAAGGACTTGAGTACGAGACGTACGCCACAGGGGGGTCTGGGGGGCGTGAGCCCCCCAGCCGCCGGAGGCCACGGTAGTGAACGTCTGGCTCTCCAGTTGGCCAGCAAGGCGAACGGTACGTGGGACAGACTTCCCTTCCATCCTTGTGCGCGCCCTGTCGACTGGGGAAAACTTAGAAAAAGTTTTTTCCTCTGCGAAACAACCTTAGAAAAAAATCCCCTAACAAAATTCTTAGAAAAAAACTTTTTTTCCCCTTACAAAAATTCTTAGAAAAAAAGTTCAGAATCCTGAAAGTGGGGAACAAGCCCCCCAGTTAGGAACAGCCCTGGCCCCCCCCCTTTATTTTTTTCCTTCTCGAAGAAAAAGACTATTTTTTTAAAGAATACCCCCCGCCGTGCAGAGTAACCAAAAGCCGGAGTCGGACAATCTGCCCCCCTGTTGAGCCTCCTCCTTTGGAGCCCCGGCCGAGATGACACCCTGTTCACAAGCCCCGTCATTCGAAGCGGCTGCTGGAGTGTCACTTACACGGCCTGAAGTGTGTGGTGTGTGTGTGTGTGTCCTGGTTTCATTTTCTCCAGTGCCTATAGGTCCAGTATCCTGTCCAGAGGAACCTAGAGCCCTCGCAAGGATAAAGCCTCGTATCTCCAAAGCCTGTAGACCACTGACCCGTTCTACAGGCGAACCAAACGCCCCCCCTCCTCCCCGCCAATATTGCGCTTTTTCTCTCCATAATCAAAGCACCCCTTCTCCCCACCGAATCCCCCACCCCCAGTACACTTTATGCATGCCCTGACAGAGCTTGCCACCTTCAACAGGCCATACCATCGCAAAAAAGGGCTACGGCGTGATGAAGTTTGAAAGCAGTAGCAGCAACAGCAGGAGGCACCCCCACCCACCACCCCACCACCCCACCCGTCCACGCACTTCGCTGTTTGCTTCCTTAGGGAGAACAGTTTCGATTTTCACACTCAAACAAAAAAACGACCGGCGCTCTTGTTTTATTTTGGGAAAAAAACAGCGCGGCTAAAAAGACTCGTGGCAGCGTTCGGTATCCTGCACACATGCACTATCAGGCACCGTTTGCACCTCCCCTCCTCCCACCCGGTGTGTGCGGGGTGTGTGTGCCAGAGGCCGAACGAAGGGGGTTAACATCGCCACACCCCACCAACACCCCAAATGGGCCCACGCCCGGTCGCCTCTATTTACGAATGCCTCTTCTGCCGGAGCCACCTCGCTGTGCCTGTGGCGGTAATGCGCCCCGACCTGCTCCGCACCAGGCCCGGCTACCCCGAAAAGCCAGCTGAGCAGCAGGAGGCATGGCTGTTGGCTGTGCAGGACAGGGTCCTCGCCAACCCGTGGGCCTCGCTCCCCTGCCCATACTGCGTCTCCCTCCTGACTCAAATGGACCATGCCTCGTGGCTCGCGTCAGACTCTCCGGATCACTCGCAATGCGCTCTCTTCCCCTGCCGTGCAGTTGAGTTCGAGCCGGGGGAGGGGCCCCCTCTCTACATCAACACGCAGGAGCATGCAGGTGGGAAGCCAAAGTGGTCTCTGGTGCAAGGAGTTGCACCGCAGTCGCTCGATTTGGACCGGTCCAGATCAGGGAAGGTGTATAAGAAAGGCTATCGTGGGAGCGGCCTCTCGGGGGAGTACCTCACCTCAGTGGAGATCGGGGAGGAGGGTCCCGAGGAGATCCCGTGCGCCGAGGAGCTCGCGCAGCTGAAGGCAGAGTTTGACGAAGCCTACTGGTGCTGCGGCGAGAAGGCGGCGGTTTTTTTGGAGCGCGTTGCTGCGCGGTTCTCCCCGGTTCTTCTCCATTCAGCCGGGCTGCGTGCTGAGCTCATGCTCGCCTCTATCAAAGACGACCCCCTCGTCGGGTTGGACACATTCCTCGGGGAGGGCGACATCCCGCCGCCACAGGATGACCCTGCGGCAGGCCCAGCCCCATGTGGTCCCGGCGGTGGTGGCAAAAAGCACCACGGGAAGGGTTCGGGGAAGAAGGGCGGTGGTGGCGGAGGTAGCGGTGGCGGTGCACCGGAACCCTACAGAGCCCACAGGGACCGGGGGGAGAAGCGGGAGCAGCACCGCCGCCTGGTTAACGAGATGGCGGAGGAGGCGCGGGAGGCTGACCGGTGGAGGCGGCGGAACGGGTAGTGTTAGGGGTGGGTGGGTGGTGTGGTGGCACATGCGTGTGGTCATCGCACGAGGTGGAGAAAGGTCGGGCGCCTGATGAAGGGGCTTCGTGGGTGTGTGTTCTGCCCTCGCTGGCTGTGTTAAGGGCAAGCATTTGCAGCAGAGGATCAGAATGAGGGGTCGGCCCATCTCGACACTGTGGCAGGGGAGAGATCATCAATATTGGTGCAGTTATTGGTGGGGGGGGGGGGGTGTTGTGTGCGCACAGCAGGGGGGAACTAACCTTATCGTGACAATTCTCACTCCGGGGGGGTGGGAACAAAACAACCTGCAGCTTCGCACGTACCCCCCATCCCCTCGCTACCAGGTGTGACTGAGTGAGGACAAGTGAGCCACGGCCCACTTCCCCTCACTGACTGACGAGCTGTGACTGGTAGCGAGGGCCCCCCCACACGCGTTAATATTTTTGAACGATTTCTGAACGTCTTATTGGCCTGAGCTGCCTGATTCTTGCCCCCCCCCCCCCCCTCACCCCCTCCTGACGAGAGGGGAGTGGGAGGGGGGGGGGGCACTGCTCCGGGGTCTTCTCGTGGCTACCCGCGCCCCCCCCCCCCTCTCTTCCCCTTCCCCTTCCACCCTTTGTTTTGTGTAGGTCGCGCCGAACGAAGCCCCGCATGCATGCCGGCTGCAGCACCCTCGCAAAC
This sequence comes from Rhynchopus euleeides, assembly GCA_963210315.1. NCBI lineage: Eukaryota > Euglenozoa > Diplonemea > Diplonemida > Diplonemidae > Rhynchopus > Rhynchopus euleeides. Next base: position 340,161 of record OY723315.1, on the reverse strand, counting down.
TGGTCGAGTGAGAGAATCCGAAGAGATGCTCGTCCTTGTCGTGTGTCGTGCACAGCTGCTGTAGATCCGGTCCTCCCCGCTGAGAGTGATTGCATGACACAGCCTTCCGCAAATGGGCCGGACTTCGCCGCGGGAAGGAAATCGAGACAGCCGGGGTCGGGAGGGGGGGGGGTGAGGGCAGCGACGATGAACCACCACCACCACCACCACCACCACCATCTGAGTTTACGTTGGGAGTTTGCAGCGGAGAGAGAGGCAGATCACACTCACACAACACCACATTCATCAGGTTTTATACCCTGGGTGGTTGTTGCATCTTTGTTTTCCACCACACCCCCGCCACAGGCCGACACACACCCTCATTCAACGGAGACGGCGGGCTCCAAACGGGGGTGAGGCGGGGGAGGGGGGGGGGGCAAAGATGGAAAAATACACTGACCCAAAATAATAAAATACAAAATACAATAAAATACAATAAAATACAATAAAATACAATAAAATACATAATATAATACACAGGCAAGGCCTGGTGGGTGACTCTCTGCGATCTCTCAGAATCTAAACGCCGGGTGGGGGATTTCCTGGGATGAGGTGCCGCTCTATTGGAGAGGGGGCCCGGTGCCTGCGCGCGTCCTGTCGTTTTGTAGCTGCTTGGCGGGGCTAGCGCAGCAGGTCCTACTTTTGCTTCTTCGGGCTCTTCACATGGAACATGTACTACACGAACATCAATAGGGCAAACAAACCGCGCACTGGTCGGGGTTGAGCGGCTCGTGACTCTGTGCTGGCGGCAAAAAGAGGCTGCAGTCTACCATTCACAGGGGCAGCCTGAGGAAGAAAGGATGAAGCTGGGGAACCACATGGTCCGAAGAGGAGTAAGGCACCCACAGGGGGCACGCTCTGGGACCCGGGCGAGGAAGGGGCCAGCTTCACCGGGAAAATCAGAAAAATCTAAAAAGTCACAGCACTATTCAGAAGCAACCGCTATTTGCCTGTATTTTGTTGATGCGTCGACGCTTCTACACACAAACCCTGAAATGATAATCAGGGGCTGGTGTAGAGCACGCTTGGATGATTGCTGTGGTGGGTGACTTTCTGCTCACACGAGTGCAACAAATAAAGGAGTATCGACGGCCAAGAGATTGCGTGGAGAGACGAACGAACAACTCCTGACCCCGCCCCACACACAACGCGCAACACACAACACAATCCCCCACCCACCGAAGTATCCTCAGTCCCACGACGTCTCGCTGCCACTCTCCTCGTCCGCCTCACCCGCATCCGCGTTGACGCCGCCGCTCTCTCCCGCTGCCGGTGGGTCCTGCTCGTCGATCACCATCATATTCTTTTCGTCGTTCTCCAGTTCTTCGAGGTTCCACCACCCTTCCTCCACGACGGTCTTCTTCGCCTTCAGGCTGCGGTGCACAAGCGTGAGCTTGTGGGTTTTCGCAGCCGTCAGGCGGTGGCGGCGGTGCTCCGACATCCAGCCCATCGTCGAAAAAACTCTTTCTGCGGTGCTGGTGGATGCGGGGATGCGAGTGAGGATCGCAGCGAGGGGAGCGACCTGCGACGTCGGGTGGAGTTGTGCAACAGTCTTCCACCACTGGCACGCCTTTCTTCCCTGCGCAAGGTCCCAGAGGGAATGATCATCAAAACCCCCCGTTCGTGTTATGAGCTCTAGGAGCTCGGCTGCAGCCTCTGCGTTTTTGACCTTCTTGATGAAGGCCTGCGCCGCCTTCCTGACATCCAGCTTCAGCGTAAACTCCTTGATGAAGGTCGGTTGCTTCTCACGATCAGGGGCGAAGAAGAGTGGCGTCAGTGCTGTTGCTGCGCAGAGCCACCCCTGTTCGTGGGTGGTATAATTGTTCGCAGCGGAGGTGAGGTTGCAGGCGTTGAGGCAGTCGATGAGGTATGAAAGTGCCGGAATGATCATCCCAGCGGTGCATCCGTCCTGCTCAAGGAAGTTCATCACCTCCCCGACACCTGCCACAAAGGGTTTCAAGCCCATGAACACACCCCAGAACGTCGCGTCGAGCACCTTGCCGATTTCTGGGCAGGAGGAGCACACCGCCTCCTCTTGGTTCATGAGCAGCAGCGCGTTGCGGTTCTCTTCAACTTCCTTCCACACAGTTGAGAACGTGTGCCACCTCGTCACCGCCGGCTTCACCATCTTCTTTGATTTGCGGCGCCCGCACTGCTGTTGTTTCTCCGCATACGTTTTGGATAGAAACTCGACGTTGCGCAATTGTGATGACAGCGCAGAGAGAAGTGCGGCGACGAAGTGGAACTCGTTCTTCGCCTCGCGCTTCCTTTCCGTCCTCACCCCGATGCAGTCGTTGAGCGCACGTGCTACCGTGTGACACGCGCAGATGCACACGAACGGCGTCTGCCTGCCTGCTTCTGTCTGGAACGCCTTGAACAGAATGGCCGAAGCAACGGCTGTGGAGTCCCCGTCGACAAGGATGGCTACGATCTTCCCCAACACCTGCTCGTGTATCTTCTTGAGGTGGCCCAAGAACTCCGTCGCCCGGTGCCGCTTCTCGCTCAGCACACCCGACTGGAGTAGCACCGGGCTACCATCCCCAATCGCAGTGACTGCGAAGACCTTCTCCGACCGGTCGTTCTTCCACACATCGCACATGATGGCGATGTGAGCTGCGGCGAGGAGGTCTTTCATTTGAGGCTCCGCTTCTTCTTTGTGGATGCGATCCAACCACTTCGTTCCCAGCGAATGGCGCTTGGGGAAGAAGAGCTCCGGGGATAACCCCGGGCGGGTTGCGTTCAACGCCTCGAGGAAGAGCTTGTCTTCCACGTGGCTGAACGGTGTGCCTGAGCCAAAAAAAAATCTGGCCCAGGCAGCAACGATCGCATCCTTCTCGGCGACCGTGGGGGTGGGGCATGCGTTGAGCATGCGTGCGATCTTCGGCAGCGCCTTTCCCTCTGGTGTTCTTGATGCAGGGCGCTTTGCGGGGGTCGGCGCAGTATCCTCAGCCTTCAGCTCGTCCTTGGCGGCACTGCTGATCTTCTCGCATAGGCGGAGGTGCGCCTTCATGCGGGTGCCGCTCGTCGCCTTGACAAGTTCATCGCAGAACTTGCATTTTCTCCCCCCCGCTGCTTCACTAAAGTGCTTCTGTGACCAGCAGGCTCTCCTTCCCGCGGGCATACCTGGGCAGTGTGGCCTGCAGTGGAGGGTGTGCGGGTTGGTGTGGTTATCAAGTTTTAAGGCGGTGTCGCCCTGCACGGGCAGTAGCACCTCCCCTTCAGTATCGTAACTCCCTTGCTGCGACAAAGACACTAAATAGTCAGGCCGCTCCAAGAGTCTTGAGGGCTTGTGTGCGGGTTTGTGTGCAGGTGAGTGGTACCTTGTATTTTATTGTATTTTATTCAAATCCCGGCGAATAAAATACAATAAAATACAATTTAATAAAATACAATAAAATACAATTTTGGTGCCCCTGATTTACCCCTTTTTCACTACGCACAAACTACGCAATCTGGGGGGGGGGTCTCGCTTTTTGGTCCCCCCCCAGTTTTTTTTGGTCCCCCTTTCTGTGTGGCTACTGAGACAGGACTGGAGGCACTGCGCTGACCGAGCAAAAAATTATTGCCAGAACTCACTATACACCGTACGAAAGAACGCACGACATGTGGGGCGGGACTCCAGAAACACCTGGGCAAGGTTGCCCCATGCCCAGAAACACCTGAGAAGGAAGTGAGTTCCAGGAGCCGCGTAGAACACCCTCGAGATTGTGAATGATGATACGATCACAGCCTTCAGGGCGATGCGAGGTGCCACCCTGAAGGTGGCCCTTGACATCAAGGAGAGCGTCGGCCGAGGGGTCGACGAAAAGCTGAAGAAGGCGCTACTGGCACTGGATCCCGCGGGGTATACGGAGGTCACCGCCACACAGGCAACCTCCGCTGACAACGTCCAGGAGACGTTATCCGAGGGGATCACAACGGCACTAGAGATCTGTGTCACGGGATCCAGGCGCCCACTCTCCCTCGACGGTCTGGGGATTGTTGTTGGGTATGGTGTCGTTTCCTGCAGCTGCAAAAAAGCGTAGCAACTGTGCTTCCTTCTTCCTTAATGATGCGTTGACGCTTCCACCCGGAGGAGCTGAAGCAGGCACCGCTTAATGATGCGTTGATGCTTCCACCCGACGAGCTGAAGCAGGCACCGCGCCAAAGGGCACCCCCAAAGAGACCTGCAAAGACTGCGTCGAAACCCGCACCGAAGGCTGCCAGCGCTGCAGCACCTGAAGAACCTGCAGCACCTGCAGCACCTGAAGCGCCTGCACCCTCACTGACCCCGGAACAGCAAGAACTCCTTGAGTTTGGGGTCCCGGCATAGAGACAGAGAATGGCTGAGTAAATCAAAAAATGAGACCCCCCCCCCTTTTCACTACGCACAAACTACGCAATATGGGGTCGTCAGGGGCACCATTAATTTAATATATTTTTTCCATCTTTGGGGGGGGGGGGTTTCACGCTAACCCATCCCCCCACACCGCACCACACTCCCCCCGCTGCGTTTTACACAGTGCGCGTACACCCCTCTTCTGTCTCTGTCTCTCTCATCCCCCGCCTAACGAGTGAAGGGAGATCGCCCCGTGTGCTTCCTCCTACTTCAGTACCCCCCCCCCCTCCACCCCATCCCTGGTATATCATCTCTGCATTTGCGATGCCACGCCGCCATGAGGTGGTGGAGATGGAGGATCTTGCTGAAGGCTTCCACCGCCTGTCAACCGCGGTGGTTGCGTTTCTCGGGGTCAGCAGTGTGTATATTGCGTTCTGCCTCGCTTCTGGGTGGGTTGAGGTTGCCTTCGACATGGCGTGCGCCGCCGGGGTGTTGGGTGTCGTGGTTCAGGGCGCCCGGTGGCTCGCGTCGCGCAGGCGGTATACCTCCGCGAAGGCATCGCATGATGTGTGGATCTCCAGCAGGGACACCCCCGCAGCGCAGAACGGCCGCACGCCTTCGTCTGCGAGCTTGCCACCCATGTCGCCTGTCACAGCATCGGCGGATGAAAATAAATACATCCTGAAGGCAACGCAGCTGCGCGAGAAGAAGATGTACACAAAGAGCCGGGCTCTGCTCGAGGAAGCCGTTCAACGTTACCCCACCTGCCTGAAGCTGCTCTCGCTTCTCTGCGAGCTCTGCAACGATGAGGCGAGCAGCGTGCGGAGTAACGACCCTCTCCAGGAGATTGCCCTGCGGACAGGCATGAGTGCTGCGACGAAGCTCACCGAGCGGCACGGGCAGAGCTGCGAGGGGTTTAAGTGGAGCGCGGTGTTTCTCGCGCGGCTCACGCCTTACAAGCCCTACTCTGAGAAGCTGTCGGATGCAGTGGTGGTCCGGAAGCATTCGCGCGATGCGATCCGGCACAACCCCACGGATCCTCTGAGCAATCACGTGATGGGGGCGTGGCTGTACAGCATGGGGAGCCTGAAGTATGTCGGGGGTTGGGGCCGACGAATGGGACTTCGCAGTGCTGGAGGGGGTGTTGCGTGGGCTTTGTTGTCTTTTGGTACCCCTTCACTTTCGGCGGTGATGCCGCTGCCGCTGCCACCACCACCACCCCACCCCACGCAGCTGGTATCAGAAGAGTGCGGCGCAAACCCTGACTGGAGACCCGCTGGAGGCAACGGTGGAGGAGGCCTTGGAGTATCTCCACAAGGCGCACGATCACTCCAACGGGGGGTTCATGGAGAACAGCTCGCTCATCGGCGACTGCTACCGCCACAAGGGAAACACCGAGGAGGCGGACAAGTGGTACGCCACCTCGCTCACGCAGAACAAGGGCCCGAAGGACATCAAGTCACAGGCAGAGAAGATCAAAAAGAAGATGACCAACCCTCCTCCTTGGTAGGCGCGGACGGGTGTGTGTGTGGGGTGGGGGGTTTTTGGGTGGGGCGGGAGTGAGTGGTTGCTCTCGATGCGCGCCCCATGCCCGTCGCGTCGCCTGCGGGGTGTGTGTGTGTGTGTGTCATTTTGACAAGTTGTCGGGGCTGGCCAGTCCAGCGCAGCCCCTAGGTCTCAGTGTGTGATTGTGTTGGTGCCAGAGAGTCTTGTGTATGTTCAGCAGTGGAGAGTAGGGATCACATCAAGAGCAGGGTGTGTGTGTGTGTGTGCTCGGTGTGTTTCTGCACTGCGACAAACTATTCACGTGTGTCTGTGTGGCTAGTGGCATCGCATCGAGCGGGGTGTGGTTTGGGTGGTGTCCTGCATCCTGCGATAATAAGAAAGTATTCGCGCGTGTTTTGTGTGGCAGTGTTCACATCAGAGTTCACTCGGTGTGGGACTTCACAAAAGGTGTCAGGCTCTGTGTGGGCAGGTTTTTTTTGTTCCGTGTCTGGCAGCCACAGCCCCGACGTTGGCAAAAGGAAGGCCCCCAACGAGAGACAGGCCTACTGTTGGGGGTACACTGTGATGGAGTGCACCGCCTTCTGGCGACTCTGTACATCAGTTGTAACCCAGTGTCCGGGAATACCGGAAAATTCGTTCAAAATCGTTCAAGCCGAGCTTTTTTTTGGGCACACCTCCCCCACACCCACACCCCATGAAAGAAAAGTGGAAAACATAGGCGGCCACTCGTGCGCCAGAATTTTTTTTGGTGGTAGAGAACGGCAAAACTGGCCGCGTTCGCTTTATTGTGAAAGTTACGAGCGACGAAGCGAAGCAGAGTTGCCTCCATATCGCCCTTTGCGGCAAGTGTACATTCCATGAAAGGGGTTCGGAGCTGGTTTTGTTCTGGACTCAGCGATCCCTAGCTTCGCAGCGTAACGAGTGCAAAAGTTTGAGCGGCGTGATTCTTTTGCCAGACCAGCTAGATTTGTCGGAAAAATACATGCTCATGACAACGTTGGGCATCTTGACCGTTGTGCCTACAGACAAAGGACCGGCCAGAACAACCCGAAACCGTGCCGCATGCTACAATATGCCACGGCCTGTGGGCGGACCGACCCCCGCTGGGGGCAGGTGGAGGGAGTATGGGGGGCGAGGTGCGGGTGCGGGGTGGCCCTGCCCCCATCTGTGCTTCTCTGCTGCCGCCCCGGTCTGCGCCCGGCACCCCCACCCCACCCCCCACCCTCACCCTCCCGCTTTTAGACGACACTCTTTGTGAACTCACCCCCCCTCCTCCCCCCCCCTTCGCGTGCATTACAAACAAACAAATGCATGCAGCGAAGCCTGTCTGCCGCTGAACCCCCCCCCCCCCTCCCACAGGTTGCCCCCTCGACACACTCCCACCCCTCATATCATCCTTGCGCTTCCCTGTCTCTCTACTTCTACTTCAGAACTCCCCACCACACCCCCTGTCCACCCCACCATGCTCGACGACGGCCTCACCGGGCTCAATGACATCGGCGCCCAGCTGGAACGCGCCGAACTCGCCGTCCTCAGCTGCACCTACCGCCAGCAGAAGCTCCGCCTTGGCATGATAGGCAACCGCAGGAAGCCTGAGGAACCGCCACCGCTACCACCCCCGCCTCCACCCCAGTGCTCGGCGGAGACAGCGCTGCCTGCCCCTTCGCAAGATGCGCCATCTGTGCTGCCGCAGGTTGACCCTCGCAGCCCGGAGGAGATTGCGCAGTCGCGGTGCGACGACGAGGCGTGCATCGCAGAGCTGGAAGCGAGATGCAAGGCAGCTGCAGCGAAGCAGCAAGGCAGGCGGGATGTGATACACACCGAGGAGAGGCTAGCGTGCGAGGCGGAGAGGCGGTCCGTGTGGCAGAGGGAGAAGCGGATGAAGAGGCGGCAGGCGGAGGAGCTGCTGGCGTTCCACATGCAGGGGCAGGAGGGCAGCCTGGCCTCTGTTGGGTACTACAGCAGCGGGGACGAGGGGCAGGGTGGGGCAGGCGCAGGCAGCGACGCCTGCAGCAGCAGCGGAAGTGCCGCGGAGGCGGAGGAGTTGGCGCGATGGTCGGATCGTCTCGAGTCGTGCCTCGCAAAGACAGGCGTGCTGGCAGAGGTGATGTCGGAGCAGGCGCGGCGAGGGGAGTGTCATGCGGAGGCTGTGAGGGCGCTGGCGGCGGTGGTGCCGGATGAGTGCGCGGCGCGAGAGGGGTTGGCGGCGCAGCGGGAAGCGGAGGTGGGGGAGATGGCGGCGGAGCGCGAGAGGGAGGGCGTCGCGCTTGCGGCGCCGACCCCGAATGATCTGGATCTCCTGGAGTCGCGCTGCAATTCCTTGCTCGCGCGGCTGCAGGGGGGTGGTGGGGTGTAGGGGGGACTGGGGGGGGGGGTGGGGCACAGGCGAATCAGCAAAAAAAAGCACAACAGAACGCCTCGGAAAATGTTCTTGGCTTGTCAGCTGGAACCCTTCGAGGGGGGTGTGTGTGTGGGGCAGAATCGGAAGCGTTTGCGAAGGGTTTGAAGGGTGTGCCCTCTGCCAGGTGATACCGATGCATGGTCCCAAGAGGATTCGATGTGTGTCATGTGTGTGCAAAAATCGCAAGTTTTTATTTCCCGGGGAAGGGCGAAAGAGGCACTAACATGTCCACTGGCTGTGAAGTGTCTTGACCTGTCTCCAAACTTCCTTGTGTGTTGGTGTGTTGGTGTGGCATTGCCCACAAGGGGGGAGGGGTGGCGCACAGACCCTTTGTGTTTCCCCCATCCCACCCTCAAAAGGGTGACTGTTGCAGTGTCATGGGGAAAGTCATGCGATATCCCATTCGCCCCCTCACCCCTCCCACGCACATGAATTTTTGTCGGGGTTTTCGGGTGTTGGTGTGGAGCACGCTGAGTGTCTGCTTCTCTTGGTAATATCCGCTGTCACACACACACGCACGCAAGCCCTCAAGACTCTTGAAGCGGCCTGACTATTTAGTGTCTTCGTCGCAGCAAGGGGGCGATATATACCACCCTTTTTATTGATTTCACGTGTCAGTGTTTGACTTTTTCGCAACTTCATTTCTTCCTTTTTCTCCCTCTCCAACCCCACCCGTGACACCACCAGGGTTTAGCTAGCCCTGGTCCGATTATCCCCGGTTCTTCGCTGAAGAGACGCGGCCGGGGGGAGGGGTACGAAGAGTACGCGTCGAAACCGGTGTCACGTCGTGTTGGGGAATCCTTCGGGAGTGCGATACTGAAGGGGAGGTGCTACTGCCCGTGCAGGGCGACACCGCCTTAAAACTTTATAACCACACACAAACCCTCTATTCCCCCAGGCCTGATGAGCAATCCCCCCTGCCTCATGTTGTGACTTCCTTTCTACCTTGCACAAAACATCCCATTTGCCCCTTTACTTCCTTCGAAAGTGTTGTGACTACCCCCCCTTCCCCACCCCTCGGGAGTGCCACTCCTCTGGTGGTTAAAAGTGACCCGCCGTTGTGCCTTCGGCATCTGTTGCGTGTGCCGTCGTATTCTTCCTATGCACTAGTTATAGCTATCCGGGGGCGGCCTGCTGTCGCACCAGTGGGCTGCCCCACCTCTGCACCCTCGGTTTTAAGATGTTCACCACAGCGGAGAATGATCCCCTTCTCTGTGGCGATCGAGCCAAGCTGGACGAGGTTCGCCTTCGGGCGAAGGTCATGTGGGCGGACAAAAGGTGCCTGCTCCTGAGACTCATCAGCAACCTGTTTCTTCCTTCAAGCCCTCAAGACTCTTGAAGCGGCCTGACTATTTAGTGTCTTCGTCGCAGCAAGGGGGCGATATATACCACCCTTTTTATTGACTTCACGTGTCAGTGTTTGACTTTTTCGCAACTTCATTTCTTCCTTTTTCTCCCTCTCCAACCCCACCCGTGACACCACCAGGGTTTAGCTAGCCCTGGTCCGATTATCCCCGGTTCTTCGCTGAAGAGACGCGGCCGGGGGGAGGGGTACGAAGAGTACGCGTCGAAACCGGTGTCACGTCGTGTTGGGGAATCCTTCGGGAGTGCGATACTGAAGGGGAGGTGCTACTGCCCGTGCAGGGCGACACCGCCTTAAAACTTCATAACCACACACACGCACGCATCACGCATCACGCATCACCACCGTAACCAGAACACAGTGTGAGACGAAAGGAGGAACGATGCGCGTTGCACTCTTTGGGGCGTTTGCCCTGTTTGCCGTGGTGAACGGGCAGAGCGCTGCGGACTGCCAGCCGTGCATCAACTCGCAGCAGAACTGCTGGCACGCCGGGTGGGCGGTGCCGTGCTACTTGGGGGGTGGCAGCGCCGCGTCGTGCGCTGCCAGCGGCGGGACATGGTGCCCGTCGGTGAAGGGGACAGGGCCTGCGCCTGCGCCGACACCGCAGCCGCCCACGCCGCCGCCGGGGCCGACAGCAGTGGCGTCGTCTGACTCGCGCCTCATTGCCTTCCTGGGGAACTGGCAGGCGTGCCCCTCTGACGCACAGATCGCTGAGTACACCCACATCCTGATCTCGTTTGCCGTGACGTACCAGTGGGCACCTGGGAAGGTGAACTGCGACAGCACCTGCAAGATCGGCACCCCTGTGCCCATCTGCGCCAACCAGCCGCAGCCCGCCCTGGTGAAGAAGTGGCGTGCTGCGGGGAAGAAGGTGATTGTCTCCTTTGGCGGTGCCTCCATGGGCGGGTCGTGGGACGGTGTGAACGACTGCTGGGAGCACTGCTTCGGCAAGGAGGACTACGTGGTGCAGCAGCTGACGACCATCTCGCGGTCGCAGGAGTTCGACGGTGTCGACATCGACTACGAGTACTTCCACGAGGACGGCCCCTCCTTCTCGCGCGGGGCAGAGGCGCAGACCTTCCTCCGTGATGTGACACTCAAGCTGAAGCAGCAGCTCCCTGCTGGCAGTCTCGTGACGCACGCACCCATGGACCCGGACCTCAAGGCGGGGCGTGGGTACTACAACGCGCTGAAGGCGGTGGCATCGTCCATCGACTTCGTGATGCCGCAGTACTACAACGGTGTGACACGCGCCAACCTGGAGGGGATCAAGGGCGGGCGCTACGAGTCGGCAGGGGACCACATGCAGAACCTGGTGACTGACATGTTCTCAGGCGACGCAACGCGTGTCGTCTTCGGGTTCTGCATCGGCGACTGCAGCGGGACCAACTCCAACGCTGATGCTGCCGCCGCAGTGCGTGTGATGAATGAGCTCGAGGTTGCGTTCCCTTGCAACGGCGGAGCCTTCTTCTGGGTGGTCAAGGACGACGTCGGTGGTGCCTGGTCGCGCCAGGTGGGCAATGTGGTGCGCAAGACAAGGGGGTGCAGCTCAGGCACCCCGCCCGCAGTCACGCCCAGGCCGACGCTGCCGCCCACAGCTCCCCCTGCCACCGCTGCACCGACACCCGTCCCGACCATGACCCCGCCTGCACCGACACCTGTCCCGACCATGACCCCGCCTGCGCCAACACCCGTCCCGACCATGACCCCGCCTGCACCGACACCCACACCGACCCGCGCGCCTGCACAGACCCGTCCTCCCACATCCCCCCCTGCATCCACCTCGGCACCGACACCCGTGCCGACCCGTGCGCCTACACCGACCCGCCCGCCCACCTCTGCGCCTGCACCCGTGCCGACCCAGGCCCCACCTGCCAGCGGTTGCCAGTCCGAGATCCCCGTCTGGGGCGGGTGCGCCGGCCGCGAGTCCTGCTGCGCCGCTGGGCTCACCTGCACCGGCAGCAGGTGGTGGAAGAGCTGCAAGAAGGGCGCCGCCACTCCCGCCACCCCCTCGCCTGTGACGACCCGCCCGCCTACGACACCGACGCCCCCCGCACCGACCCCGGCACCCGTCACATCCACACCCACGCCCCCGACACCGCCGCAGGCCGGCCACCCCTACTACCCGGACTGGCGCGTGGGGGCGTGCAAGGCGGACGGCAAGCACCCCAGGTGGCAGAAGAACCTGAGCAGGACGGTTGCGCAGTGCTGCAAGAGGAACTTCGAGTGGAAGATGAGCGCATGCGTTGGTTACTCGCCTTGATCTCGGCGCTGCTGGGATGCACCGCACCCCCCCCCCCCCCCCCACCTCCCATTATACATCATATGAATGCACCGCCGTGTTTGGACCTCGACACCGCCTTGATACTGTCTGCCCCAGAAACTGATACATATGGCCCTCTGCACATCTTGTTGCGCCCAACACCGAGGTGCAGAACCTGGCCTATGGGGCACGTCGGTAGAACCGGAGTATGAGATCCACTGTTCGTATATCCCTGCCGTTCCCTCCCTTCCCACCAACCCCACACACGTTATACGAAGCAAATGCCACAACCAAAGCGAATCCAATACCAAATCTCAAATCCAACAAACACATACATTTTTTTTTGCGCAGCAGTGGCATCTGCTTCCTCAATCTGCCCTGCCGTATTTTTGCCCGTTGGCTTTTTTTGCGGCCGGATGTCGTCCGTCTCCCGAAGCTGTGGGGCTGGCGGTGCGCACCGAAAATAGTTGGTAGCCATGTGTGTGTGTGTGCCCGGCCCACAGAGACCGACCCGAAAGGGGAACAATGACTGACCTGTGGGGGGAGGGCCCATGTGGCCGCCTCCCACAGGGTTCCGCCCACTCTATATTTTGCTGTTTTTGTTTTTGTTTGCCTTTTGACTTTCCCCTTCATCCCCCCACACTCACACACACACAACACAACAACCTTTGTTGTGTATTCTTGTCAGCCACGCAGCTTGCAACCTGTCTCTATTTTAAATAGCGTGTTGAAATATTCGCATTTCATTCGACCTTCCAGGGGGGAAGATCCAAAGGAACAGAGGGAGAGAGAGAGGGAGCGTCTCTTGGGATGCCGTTTTCTTCTTCTGTTCTTTTGGGGCTGCCAAATATCAAAATAATCCTCATCAAAAATCGAAGATTTGTTTCTTTGCTTTTTTGATCTGTCGCAAAAAAAGAATTTGGCAGCAGCAGGTGGGTTTTCTGTGATTTCCCGGTGGAGTACATCACTGCATCTTCTAACCAAAACACAGCCTGGTCGGGCTATTTGTTTTTTATATGCCAGCCTTCTGGTCGTTGAAACAAGAAAAAAAAATATGAGACAGACGGCATTCTGTATCCTGTGTGCGTACCTTGGCTTCGGGGTAAACCCAAGTGGGCCGTTCTCCGCAGGGAGAACTCCCATTTTCCGTTCCTTTTTCCCCCCCCCTTCTCCTCTGCGTGGTGGGTAAGAGAAGGGGGTGGGGCGGAGTGGGTGCGTATGCCATCTTGCTACATCCCCCTTCACCCATCCCCTCACCCCCTCACCCCTTCCCCCCCCGCCTCTGTCCCTCCCTCATCTAATTCGCGCACATCGCCTTTCCGCCCCGCTCCCTCTGGGGGTGGAGCGGCGAGGCAGGCCCACCTTCACAGGACAGATTGCTTCAAGAGGAGCTGAGAGGTCAGGGAAATGGGCTCTGGTCAAAGGGGAGGTGTGGCGCCGCCCTCGTGCCTTCCGTCTCCTGTCCCAAAGCTTCCCTTGCTGGTCGCAGCCACCTGTGTCGGCCCCAGTGCATTCTTCTTCTCGAATGCTCGCCGATTCTGGTCTGCTGCGTCTGGTGGGAGGGTAGTATCGGACGAGGTGGTGGTGGCGTGTGAGGTGCAAGGCATCACATCGTTCTGCCATGGCACACTCCGACAAGAGAAAAAAAACACCTCAGCTTCCTCCCCACCCGACGAGTGGGTTCTCTGAAGGTTGCGTCTATTGGATCGGAGGGGATGGGGAGGGGGGGTGGTGGGGAGGGCTGAGAGAGAGAGATGGGGGGGGGGAACCCGTTTTTATGTCCGACATGCCCCCCCCCCCCCCTACCCACCCCTCCATCCCCTGCCCCCCCCCCCCTAGGCCCCCAGATGTCCATACAAAAAACTGTAATTTTTTTGGAATATTCAGGTCCGGTGGTCAACAGTGCAAAACCACCCCCAAACCCACCCCAGATATGAATTTCCGGAGGTTTTTACCCACTTTTGGGCCCACCAACCCTCATCTTTGGCCATTTTTCGGCTTTTTTTCACCCATTTTGGGGTGAATCCCGTTGCAGGGTCAATTTTGGGTAAGAATGTGCATTTTAACGCACTTCTACTGGTCCTAGAGGCCCTGGATGGTATACGATGTACCCCAGGGATGCCTCGGGTACGTTTTTTACCCGAAAACCACCCGAAATGGGGTCTAGTTGCCCCAATTCTGACATTTTTTCATAAAAAATGGGGGATTCGCCCATGTGGGGTAACAGTCCCAATTTTATGAAAAAATGTCAGAATTGGGGCAACTAGACCCCATTTCGGGTGGTTTTCGGGTGAAAAACGTACCCGTGGCATCCCTGGGGTACATTGTATACCATCCAGGGCCTCTAGGACCAGTAGAAGCACGTGAAAATGCGTATTTTTACCCAAAAAAGGGCCCTGCAACATCGTTGCAGGTTCCCTTTTTTTGGGTAAAAATACGCATTTTCACGTGCTTCTACTGGTCCTAGAGGCCCTGGATGGTATACAATGTGCCCCAGGGATGTCTAGGGTACGTTTTTCACCCAAAAAACACCCAAAATGGGGTCTAGTTGCCCTACTTTCGACATTTTTTCATAAAAATTGGGGCTGTTACCCCCACACGGGCGAATCCCCCATTCTCACAGTTTTTTCAAAATATCGGACCGATTTTGGGCAATTCGGTGGAGAAAACCTGTTCCAACAGGCCCATACACCCCATTTTAGGGCATACCCAGTGGTTTCTGGGTGGTTATAGGGTTGCAGGGTGCCTCCAACATGGTTGCAGGATGCTTGCAGGGTGGTTGCAGGGTCCTTTTTTTGGGTAAAAATACGCATTTTAAGGTGCTTCTACTGGTCCTGGAGGCCCTGGATGGTATACAATGTGCCCTAGGGATGTCTAGGGTACGTTTTTCACCCGAAAAACACCCAAAATGGGGCCTAGTCGCCCCGATTTTGTCATTTTTTCATGAAAATCGGGATTTTTCCCAAAATGGCCAAACCCCCCTTTTTTTACCGTTTTTTTCAAAAATTCGGACCGAAAATGGGCGACTAAGTGTGAAAAACCGGTTTCATTGGGTCCCCAGACATATTTTTGAGGCGGGTACACCCATCTTAGGTGCCAATAACCCTTGTTTGGGGTCGGAAAAATTTTTATTACAAAATTTTCCCATACATCTGGGGGCCTACCCCCCCCCCCCCCCCCCCCACACCCGCACGCCCTATTGCCTTTGAATGTATCACACACACCCCCCAACCGCCCACCGTGGAGGTAGGTGATACCCTAACACCTCAACACCCACACAGGCCACTTCTCTCCCCCCTCCCCCCCCCCCCCCCCCCTCAGTGGTTTACACTACAGTCGAGGAGGGAGCGGCGTGGGTGGCAAAGGGGGAGACGGGGGGAGGACAGGCACGGGGCGGGTGCGGCCCTGCTACACCCCCACACCCCCCCCCCCCACGGGGTGGGCTACATTTCATTACACGGGATCCGGAGGGGAGGGCATCTTTTCTTGACACCAACGCCCCCCCCCCTCCCCCTCCACCTAACACTACGGACATTACGAGTGGAGCAAATTGAGGGTTTGCAAAGTTGGCCTTTCTCTCTCTCTGACCCTCTCTTCTCCCGCCTGCCTTTGCTTATCGCAGGAGGGTGAGGGGGGGGGGGTGGGTGGCACTCCTCTCATCCTCCTCCTCCTCTTCTCCCCTTCCCCCACGCGTCTCTCTATCTCTGCGCTCTCTCTCTCACCACCCTTTTTTTTCTATCCGAAATGATGCGCCAGGAAAGCAGCGGGGCTCGGAATAAGGCGTTATTCGTCGTGTTCATCATCGCGCTGTTTACCGCTGTGGATTACTGCACGACGCCTCCGGTGATCAACAGCCTGGAAGGGGCTGCGTTGGAGAAGTCCACCCAGGGGTTGGAGGTCCGGGCGGAAAAAATCGCGTCGCTGATTGCGGAGCTTGCGCGCGAGCTGGAGGATCTGTCCGACGATGCCCCAACTCCGCTCGCCTCGGCTGCATCCCGGGTGCACGCCGCAGAGAAATCCCTGGGCAGCCGCATCTCTGAAGAGGAGGACTCCCTGGAGACAACCATCCAGCAGAACCACGAGAAGCTGGAGGGCTGGGTCCACAGCCTGGGCGACCGCTGCGGGAAAGACGGGAAGCAGCAAGCTGCCCCGGCAAAGCCGATCCCCCGGCACCCGCTCGGGGGCCAGGACTCCCCTGTGATCGACGTTGCGGCGGTGAACCCCGACTCAGATATCACCGATGGAGGCAGGTCCCTCCGCGCGGAGGAGGAGCCCGACACATGTCTCCCCCTCCCCGCCGGGGAAGAGCGCGCCGCCTGCCAGCGCGGGGAGGTGAAGAAGGCCTTCCTGCACTCCTGGAATGCCTACCGCGAGAATGCGTGGGGTTCCGACGAGCTCCGCCCCCTGACGAAGCGGCGGAAGAACTGGGGTGGGGAGGACCGTGGGATCGGGCTGACTATTCTCGACGCGGTGAGCACCATCCACATCATGGGTCTGGAGGAGGAGTTCGAGCGTGTCAGGGGGTGGGTGAAGGACGACATGACGACGGATATAAACGTTAGGGCATCCCAGTTTGAATATACCATACGCGCCGTGGGGGGGCTGCTATCCGCCTACGAGCTCAGCGGGGAGAAGCACCCTGAATTCCTCCAGAAGGCAAAGGAGCTGGCGGACAAGCTCCTCTATGCATATGACACGCCGAATGGGATCCCGCATGCGATGGTAAACCTTGTCACGCTGGAACATCTCAACCCCTCGTGGACAAGCGGTTCGGCTGTGCTGTCTGAGTTTGCGACTGTGCAGCTCGAGATGCGGACCCTGTCCTACCACACGGAGAAATCGGTTTACGACGAAAAGGCGACCTGGATCATGGATGTCATCGAGGGGAAAGCCCCGGAGGATTTCCTCTGCCCAACGTATTTCTCGACAGAGTCCTCACGGTGGACCTCCACGCGGATCACGCTCGGCGCTCTGGGGGATTCATACTATGAGTATCTCCTGAAGCAGTTCCTCCTGACAGGGAGCACGGAGAAGCGTTACCGGATTATGTATGAGAAGGCGGCGAAGGGGATCGTCACCCTCCTGCTGAAGAAGAGCTACCCTTCAGGCCAGGCCTACGTCGCGGAGCTGAAAAACCGCGACCCCTCCGGGGTCGCGAACAAGATGGACCACCTGGCATGCTTCACAGGGGGCATGCTGGCCATGGGTGCCTCGAAGCTCGGCAGCCCGATCATCAAAGACGGCGTCCCCCCTGAAGAGCTCCTGAAGCATGCGGAGGATTTGGCGGAGACGTGCTATCTGATGTATAAGCAACAGCCGACGGGGATATCCCCGGAGGTGGTGTACTTCCACGGGGGGCAGGACATGGAGGCGTCGCAGAAGACGCCGTATTATCTGTTGAGGCCGGAGGCGGTGGAGACATTCATGTATCTCTACCGTGTGACGAAGAAGGAGAAGTATCGCAAGTATGGATGGGAGGTGTTCCGTGCGATCCTGCGGTGGTGTAAGGTGAAGACGGGGGGTTTCTCCGGGCTCAGCAGCGTGCTCTCCGTGCCGCCCGACATGGATGACCTGCAGCAGTCCTTCTGGTTTGCGGAGACGCTGAAGTACCTCTATCTCCTCTTCTCGGATGACGACACTGTGAACCTCGACGAGTGGGTGTTCAACACAGAGGGGCATCCCCTGCGCGTGAGGGAGAGGGACCCGTTGGATATCTGGCCCACTAAGGCGCGTGCTGCGCGGAAGGCGAGCCTTGTCAAGCACATCGATGAGAGGATTGAAGACCACGTCCGCAAAGCGATGGCGAAGTCGGGCAGAGGCTGAGGTACTGTTCAGTCAGAGGGAGGGGAAGGGGGGAGATGGAGGATTTTTGGCAGTGTTGGCCCTGTTTTGGCGCAACGCAAATAATACAAAATATGGGGAGGGGGCTGCAGCCTTGGGTGGTGTGTGTGTGTGTGGATCGCGGAAAGAGGAGGAGGGGGGGGGGGTAGGGGGGGTCAAATGGGGGTGACAAACACGATTTTTCAAAAAACCGGCGCAGAGGCCCCAAAGCCCCCGTAAACCCTCCAAACCCCCCCAGATCGGTCCGGAAACCCATCGAACCCCACTTTTCCACCATTCCGGGCACCTCAGGTGCCCGAATTGGGGTACCTAAATTTTGTGCCACCGTTTGGTACCGTACAGTGCCACTGTGTGGGAGGTTGGAAAAGAAAATGCCCCAACACACCACATCTGAGGGTTGCAATGCATGTTGCTTGCCAACCACGTCATCCGGTGGGTGTCAGGCGCTATGTAGGTGGCATTAGCCAGGTCTTCGATGTGTTCTGGCTTGTATATATACCTCCCTGCCTGCGGCACAGGCACTGCCTTTGTCCCCCACACCAGCCACAGAGAGCGTATTGTACTCGGTCCACGGTTGCTGATTCATTGTGATGCGTTGTATCCTCGAGTGAACGTCACACACTAGTGGCACCACCACCCGCCATCCGAGAGCTGTATTGACTTTGCGCGCTTCCGTTGTATTCACCTCGCCACGCATATTGCACCGTTCAGTACCAGTGCTCTTGGGCCAGGCAAAGTAGACCGCAGCAACTACCAATTCTGGCACAATGGGTACCACGACAGCGCACTTCATGTGTTCCCGGAATGTACAGCTCGTGTTGCAACAGTCGTTGTCAACACATCCCGGTTGTGGAGCACTGCTGCACAGGAATCACACGACCATCTGGACTGTTCCGTACCTACAGGCAGCCTCCCGGTGCATGGTGGCAGGGAGGTATATATACAAGCCAGAACACATCGAAGACCTGGCTAATGCCACCTACATAGCGCCTGACACCCACCGGATGACGTGGTTGGCAAGCAACATGCATTGCAACCCTCAGATGTGGTGTGTTGGGGCATTTTCTTTTCCAACCTCCCACACAGTGGCACTGTACGGTACCAAACGGTGGCACAAAATTTAGGTACCCCAATTCGGGCACCTGAGGTGCCCGGAATGGTGGAAAAGTGGGGTTCGATGGGTTTCCGGACCGATCTGGGGGGTTTGGAGGGTTTACGGGGGCTTTGGGGCCTCTGCGCCGGTTTTTTGAAAAATCGTGTTTGTCCACGTAAAAGGGTGGCATTTGACCCCCCCTAGGGGGGGGGGGGAGATCTGTTGTCTCCCCCCCCCTCCCCCGTGCTGTGCTACATCTCTGTTGCGCATGTCGGACATGGCATGTCAAAGAGCCAAGTTCCGGGGGTGGGGGGGGGTAGGAGGACAGATGTTCCCCATAACGCCGGGTTGCCTTTGCTTTTGTGGGACGCAGCCAGTGTATGTTTCTAACGCTGCCCCCCCCCCCTCCCAAATGGTGTGGTGACTACAAAAAGGACTAACATTGCAAGAAGGTGCTGGGACTTGCCTCGTCCATTCACTCTCACGGTGGGATCTTGTAAATTTTACATGTATAACTACAAGTATAATACATGTACCGTAAACGGAAAAAGGGTGGACCGTAAAAATGTTCCAAGTTCCCAAAAAAAGGCCAAACGTTCCATCTTTTTTACGGTCCACCATTTATTGGGACTGAATATGGAAAAGACAATGCGTTTTTCGCCCGCGGGCTGGTGGGTTGCGGGGCGCGGACTGCGGCCTCCACGCCGCAGACACCCACACGTAGGCCTCCCGACCTCCCAGCTTTGGACCCTCCCTCCACCACCGCAACCAACACCAGCAAGAGAAGTAAGTCCTCCCTGCGTGTGGAAAAGGCACGATCACCACCACTCACCTCGAGACTCACCCACCACCACACCTCGAGAAGTGTAGTACCATGCAAGGAGCGTTCCGGTAGAAGTAAAAGTAGAACCTGCTGCACGAGCCCACAAAAGCAGCCACAGTACGGCAGGGCGCGCAGACAGAAGCTGAGACCACCGGGCTCCCTCCAGATGTAAATTCGTGAATCAGTGCCCGAAAAATTCAGGGAAATCGTACTCCTTTAGTGTAGTACACCCTGCAGTAACTGTGGGAGAACAGTTCCCGGACGATGGTGAGCGCACACTCTGTGCTGAGGCCCTGTGGTGTTAATCCTGCAGCTTCAGTCGTACGATTTCCTTGGTTCCTTCGCGACTTCGTCGCGAAGGAACTCGTAAAAAAAACCGCCAAGTCCACGATCCCAACCGTAAAATAGGTGGACCGTAAAAATGTTCCAAGTTCCGGAAAAATCCCACTTGTTCCATCTTTTTTACGGTCCACCTATAGTACGGTTCACCTTTATTACGGTCCACAATATTTCCGTTTACGGTATTATACATGTATAATACTTGCATGTCAACTATTATACATGTATAATACATGTATATGCCTGAAATATACATGTAAAATACATGTATATCAAGTAAAAATACATGTATAATACTTGCATGTCAACTATTATACATGTATTTTTACTTGATATACATGTATTTTACATGTATATTTCAGGCATATACATGTATTTTACATGTATAATAGTTGACATGCAAGTATTATACATGTATAATACATGTATATACTTGTAGTTATACATGTAAAATTTACAAGATCCCACCGTGCTCGACAATCAACCCCCCCCCCCCCACTGCCTTCATTTGGTGGTTCTTTCACTGGCGATATGCTGCTCAGTAAGCTGTTGTGTGCGGGGCTCGGTCGTGATACCCCTAAAGTGCATAATATATCTGTCGTGCGTGTCTTGAGAGAGGGGGGGGTGGTTTGTAACCTGGCAGTCGAGACACAGGGGTATTTGTGAAAGACCCGGGGTTGGCGACTGTCGGGTCGATATTCACGCCAGAAAAGAATGCGAACAGCGGGTGGCTGCCCCATATCTTTGCGTTAAGAAGCAGGTTCCCGGTCTCTCTCTAGCAAAGAAGACTGTTGGCGGGCGCATGTGTTCACCCCCTGTCCCTCCCCGCATAGGTAACGAACCAGCGCGCAAAAAAAATGTGCGCACAGTAGCGACACCAAGTCTCCTTTGCGCTGCCCCCACCCCACCCCCCCCCCCCCTCTCTGTCAAAACACCCCGTGCCCCGTCCCTCCACCCCACCCCCACCCCCCATCCCCGCGCAGAAGGTGATGGAGACTTGCCTTGGCTTTCGCCCTCTCTCCGACAATCAAACCCACCTCCACACCCCCACAGGGCCATGGGGTACCACGCCCGTCCTCCCCCCCCTTCCCCCTCGAGATGGACATCGCCTCACGCTACCACGATGACCTCGAAAGCGCTGAGGCCGTGGGCTGTGACAACATCAATCCGGAGGTCCGTGAGCTGCGCAGGCTGGAGCGGGCCAACATGGAGCTTGGCTACCGCATCGGGATGCGACTGCGCACTTTCTACCAGCCGAATGTGGAGGCGGAGATGCAGCTCAAGGCGCTGAGCGACAGAGAGTGGACCGCCCGCCTCCGCCTGCAGTGGGAGGAGCAGACTTCGCTGCGCGCTCTCTCCGTCGCCCTGTTCCGCTCTGCCACGCATGAGGTGTCCGACACGCGGGAGTGGCGCGCGCCCCACGTCATCCTGCAGACGAAGATCGCCAAAACCCTCGAGCAGATCTCAGGGCGATACGAGCGGCTCATCGAAAGCCGCGAAGTGGAGTCAGCCCTGGAGAGGCGTCGCCTGCAGTGCGGGCCCCGCGCCTCCGCCTGCGACGAGGCATCCGCGCGGGACATCCGCCGCTGGACGGCGGAGGCGGAGGGGCGCGAGGCTGCGAAGCGCAAGGTTGTCGACGATCTCCTCACACAGCAGTGCAGGGGTGGCATATTGCCCCCACTGAAGCACCCTTCTGTGGCGTCCCTCAGCACGTCGATGTTCTGCTCGGATGGTGCGGCGGTAGATCTTGCCGCCTCGCGTGGCAGCGCCCCCCGGGGCAGCGACGCGGCGCTGCGCGAGGGGGGCCTGTCGCGCTGCGGGTCCGTCCTGGATTCGCTGCGGCAGGAGCTGTTCGAGCTGGAGCGGGAGCAGGCGGTGGAGGAGGCGGACCGACGCGGCAGCGTCGTGGCGTCGTGCGTTTTCAGCGGGATGCAGCTGACCCTCAGCGCCAACAAGGTGCTGGTGGTGCAGGGGGTGGCGCCCGCCAGCCCGGCCAGACCTCTGACGGAGAACCTGGTGTACCGCCCTGCCACGGGGGTGCTCCGGAGCGGCGACTGGCGTGCCGCGCTGCCAGAGGCACGGCGTGCCGATCTCCTCCAGGATATCGCAGGGCTTGCCGATGCGGCCTGCCTGCAGCACAACATTGACCCCGCGTCGGCCGACGGCGCATCGCGTGCCGGAGATGATTCGTCGGATGACGATTCTGCTGTGGGGGGTGGTGGTGGTGTTGGCGGCGGGGCTCGCCTCTCTGGTGTGGCGGCAGCAGCCGGGCATGGGCAGCACCAAGCGCTGCTGCGGCATGCCCTGCTCTACACCTCGCCCCGTGTCCTGCGTGGGGCGGGGTGGCCCCGCCCCGCCGCAGGGCCTGCCGGCAGCGCATCGGGTGTGCCTGTTGCGCACCACGCAGCCTTCTCGCTATATATGGGGACCGGGCACCGGTTTGCCCTGCTGCATGCGTTTAAGTTTCTCGACGAGCCGCTGGTGCAGGTGCTGCGTGCGGTCAACAGGGAGTTCTGCGCGCTGATAGAGGGGTCGGTGGCGCTGCGGAGGTGCTCCTATATAAAAACCCTGATGGGGAGGTGCGGTGTGTCGTTCTACCACCTCCAGAAGAAGCAGTTTGACCTGGGTATGCATGGGGATCGCACCAGAAAATCTGAATCATCGGGGAAAAAAGGGAGAACTGCTCGGTAACAGCAAAAAGAAAGGGGGGGGAAAAAAAGCAGAACAAAACCTGCACGCCACTGCCCAGTTTGTTGGTCTCCCTCAAACCCCCAGCCCCTCCTCCCACCACCCCTGCGGCACCCTCTCCTCCATTTCAACAGGCATGCCGGAGGCGCAGTCCCGGGAGAGAGATGCTGCTGTGAGCGAGGGGAGGCCACCCCCACACGTGACCTTCCGGGGGCTCGGCGATGAGAACATCACATACACCGACCACTCGGCGTACACAGTGTCCGACGACGTCTTCCTGACGGACACCCCCATCACTGTGGGGCAGTGGCGCCGCATCGCGCAGCAATTCCCCCACGTCGCACATCTGGTGTCCGATCTGGACCTGGAGCTGCTGAAGTTCAACCTGATAGAGCCTTCGGCATCCCGCCCGCTGAGGTTCGTCCCGAAGGACTCCTTAGAGGAGGCGACTCTCGACGACTGCTACCTGGAGCTCCCGTTTGATACCGCTGTCAAAATCGCGCAGGCCTTTGCGGGGTCCCTCCCGACGTGGCAGCAGTGGGAGTCTGCAGTCCGCTCCGACGGCCATCCCTACCCGTGGGGGAGCGAGGTGTGCGACGTGGCGATATCGCTGGAGAGCCTGCCCTTCTCGTGGGTTGTGGACAACGCAAACAAGGGCAGGCGCACCCACAACGGATACATCGAGCTCGCCGACTCCATGATGGCCTTCCAACGGGTTCACAGGGCCTACACTCTGCCGCAGGAGCGCGGGCCGATCACCACCACCACCACTGCCACTGCCACAGCACGCCCCTTCAGCCCGGTCGCCTCACCCAGGATGTCGGCTGTGCTCCACCCAGCGGCGTCGCGGAGCACACGGCACGTCTCTCTTGTGATAGATGAGTTGTCCCTCCGCCTGGGTGACCCGTCAGGCCTCACTGGGCTGCGCAGCAGCCTCGGCAGCGCCAGGTATTCGGCGGCGCCGCGGCGCAGCCTGCTGCAGAGGTCCCTCGCTGCGGCTGACCAGCCGGCAACCCCGAGCCTTGGGGCGGGCGCTGCCTTGGAGGTGGCAGTGGAGTGGCAGTCCCTCGGCCCCTATGTTTCTCTGCAAGGGTTTGAGTTTGGATCCTCTGCATCGGGGTGTAGTGCGGCCCAGCCGGCGGCAGCCGGTTCCTCGGCTTCTGCCCAGCCGGACCCCGCCCCGTGCTCCCAGGCGGGGTCGCAGCATCACGACCTGGCGTTGAAGCGGGGCAGCCGGGCGCAGTCGGAGGTGTTGGATGTCGCCTCAACCGAAAGCATTGGCGGCGTCTCCCGCCTCGGCAAGGAGTGGAACGTCACGGAGGCCCCGGTGCCCCTGCTGGGGAGTCGGGGCGGGGCCCCCGTCTGCCACGTGCGGCGGTCTGCGGTGCGGAGTGTGTCAGATCTGTTCTCCCTGCAGGACGTGCGGCAGCACTGCGTCCCGCTCCCCAGGCATTTCCTCCAGGGGAACCACAGGTGCTTCAGCGGGCCTCCGGCGTTCTGCATCGCACCGGAGCCTGCCCTGCCCAGCAGGGCTGACAGGGAGGAGGTGCTCCGCACGCATATATTGTCCGGAGGTGGGGAGGGTGGTGGTGGTGATGGGGAGGGTGTGGGTGGTGGCGCGGTGGCGACAGGGATCCAGGTGCGGCCAGGGAGGGCAGGGGTGTCGCAGAGGAGGCAGATGTGCATGTCGAGCGGTGCGATGCGAGCCGTGGCGCCGCTGCGGTGCTGCTTCCGGCTCGTGTTTCTGCCGTCGGGGGCGCCGTCTGTTGCGCTGTGTGCGAGGTGAAAGGGCATGACGTTGTTCTGCCCCGTCCCGTGTGGGTCGCTTTGCGGAAGATGATGAGACGTTCTGTTGAAAAGATTGTCTAACTTTCGTTGGCATGATTCTCCCTGAGATTCGCTCGGTTTTTTTTGGCAGTTTTTTTGACGCGCGTCATACGTGCGGGAAACTGCAGGGAATAGCTGAAGTGACGCCTTGTTTTTCACACCTTCATCGGCACGCCCATGTGCTTGCCAGCACGGTGGTGTGCAGGGGTATTCCCCTGTGGAAAAGAACGGATCATAGTCTACTGAGATCGAGAGCATCGCACCCCCCACCCGCCCTCACCCATCCCCACACCGGCACATCCTCCATGGTGGATCCTCTTGTTGTGCGACAGGGATGGGACGGCACGGCGGGCCCTGCCATAAGCCATCCGCACTCAGAACACGGGCCACCCCACCCCACCGCCCCACCACAGCCACACACACACACAGCCCTCAGAAGCGCCTTCGGCGAGGCAGGGCCGTCTTGCAGGTGGTGGGTGGCTGCTCAGGGCGGGCGACCTTGGCATTTGTGCAATATGGTGTTGTCACGGGAGCTGCCGAAGTACCACGTGGGCCAGCGCGTCTTGATCACGCTTGACGGCTGCACCGTGCCTGCTGTGGTGCGGTACACAGGGCGGACGCACTTCTGCCCCGATGGGATTGAGGAGATGGTGGGGTTCGAGGTCAGGCCCAGCGCGCATGTCTCACACATGCATGCAGCCCCGCAGGATCTGCACAGCAGCCAGGAGTACTGGCGTCTGCGGAATGGTTGTGTCGACGGCGTTGAGTACTTCAACTGCTACCAGAACTGTGCCGTGTGGCGCCCTGCAAAGCTCGAGATGGTGTCGGAGAAGCGCCAGCGTGTTGCCTTCATGACTGTGCTGCCCGACGAGGTGCACGTCCCGCGCAGCCCGCCGCCGCAGCGCAGGCGGTCGCCGTCGCTGCCCTCTGCGCTCTGCACGCCTGTCTCGCAGCCATCACCTATCCCGCTGATGCACTCCCCTTCACCCTCCGGAACCTCAACGCCATCCACTGTGCGGTCCAGTGGTTCCGTGCGCCCCCTCGGCCCCGCAGTCAGCCCCTCCCGTGTCGCAGGAGTGCGGACAGTCCGCAAGATTTGATGGCTGGCATCATCCATCAGTCAACGTTGCCCTCTGTAGAGGTCAGGTGACTCTCTCCGGTGCGGGTGTGCACCATACACTATACAGTCCAAAGATGGGGGGAGGGGGTGGTGGTGGTTCCGTTGCTGTGTGCCAAAACCTGTGCCAAGGGGGGGGTGGGGGTGGCAGGCCCTGCCCCCTTCTTTTTCTCTTTCCTTCGTTCCGGCCTTCGTCGCGCCACGCCTGCGCGCCTGTCTTCCTCTCCGATCTTTCCCCCCCCCCCCCTCCCCGACACACACGGTGGGATCTTGTAAATTTTACATGTATAACTACAGGTATATACATGTATTATACATGTATAATACTTGCATGTCAACTATTATACATGTATAATACATGTATATGCCTGAAATATACATGTATAATACATGTATATCAAGTAAAAATACAAGTATAATACTTGCATGTCAACTATTATACCGTATACGTAAATATTATGGAACGTAAATATTATGGAACGGGCCCATTTTTGGCCGGTCCGTTCCATAATATTTACGTTCCAAAATATTTACAGGGCCAGTTGGGGACTCGGTGGTGAGGACGGCTTGCGTCAGGAATCGCGCGAAAAGTGCACGAGTAGGTCCCGTCAGGGACTCTGCATGCCGTCCGATCACCTGGTCCAAGTCCCCGAGTCGCAGAAAGCCCTGTAAATATTATGGAACGAAAAAAATCTGGAACGCCAACCCACCAGCGTTCCAAAATATTTACGTTCCATAATATTTACGTATACGGTACTTGTATTTTTACTTGATATACATGTATTTTACATGTATATTTCAGGCATTTACATGTATTTTACATGTATAATACTTGTCATGCAAGTATTATACATGTAAAATACTTGCATGACAAGTAAAATACTTGCATGCAAGTAAAATACATGTATTTTACTTGCATGCAAGTATTTTACTTGTCATGCAAGTATTTTACATGTATAATACTTGCATGACAAGTATTATACATGTAAAATACATGTAAATGCCTGAAATATACATGTAAAATACATGTATATCAAGTAAAAATACAAGTATAATAGTTGACATGCAAGTATTATACTTGTATTTTTACTTGATATACATGTATTTTACATGTATATTTCAGGCATATACATGTATTATACATGTATAATAGTTGACATGCAAGTATTATACATGTATAATACATGTATATACTTGTAGTTATACATGTAAAATTTACAAGATCCCACCGTGCACACACGTCGAAGGTATTTCTATTGCCTGGAGCTGCATCAGAGGACCTGTGGGCTCGGTGTGCGTGATGCAACATCTCTCCGTCGTCTGGAGTACATGACAATGTAATAAAGTTTGCATGTGCCCACCACCTGCAAAAAAAAATATCTCCAGCACAGCATTGTGCACGCCACAGCTCCCCCGTCTCTTGCACGCCAGGCTGGATGTTGTCGGTGCCAGAGAGACAATGCATCATCATGACATGATGTAAAATGCCATGGCTGCACCCACCCTCACCCTTGCTCCTCGTCTCGCTCTCGCTCCACCGTTCCCACTCCCTGCACTGCACGGGAGCTTCTTCACACCGTGGCTCAAGAGGACCTCCCCCGTTGATCCCAATCAGCTATATATTGTACTGTGCGAACTGATCGAGGGTATCGCCGGGCTGGGATCTTTCCGCAGGCTGAGAGAGTGTCAGTCGAGTGGGGGGGGGGGGTAACCGGGCCCTGTTGTATCTCGTGGATGGGGCTCCCCCTGAAAATCGGATGGGGCTGCGGATGGGCTCTGAATATGGCCTGAAACCCCGGCAAATTCGGCCTCCCTCCTCAGGGTCGTCCACTCTCTGTCTTTGAGTTGGGTCAGTTTTGTCGGGGGGGGGGGGGGGGGCGGGGGGGACGTCGCTCAGAATAATGCAGAGAACGGTGGGAAGAAGTGAGCCGCTTCACAAAGCTGGCTGCAAAGTGACACCGTTTGACACACAGTGTGGCGCAGAGTGGAAGGCCTCTTCGTAGTCTTGTTACGTTTCGGACACAGTGGGGTGGGTGGGAGGGTGTGGGGAGGAGACATTCGCTCAGAGATGCAGAGAAGTGAGAACCGGGTGTGCGCGTGAGGAGTCCTCACAAAACCGGTTGGAAATAGAGACAGTTTGGCACACGATATCACTCACACACACAGTGACACCGAGCGAAGACCCCTCCACCCCCAGGTGATTTTTTTTGTAGTCGTGGAGACCGATCCGAGATCCCCTTCCTATCCGCTTCTCTGTACTGTCTGCACACACGCACATCCCCTCCGGCTAACCCCCCCCCCCCCCACCGCCATTCCGCACCCATCGGTACTTCGTGTTTGCCTTTAGGCGACTTCCCTGCTCCCTGTCCCCTACCCTCCCCACCCCTTCCTCCCCGCGATCCACTGGCACTGTTACCGTATCTGGGTGCGGCAAAAAAGAGGGTGTGGGGGTGGGGGGGGGGGGGGAAAGGGCCCCTCCCGGAAACGTAGACACATCCCCCCGGGAAATTGGTGGCGTTTTTCGTTTGTCTTTTCCCTCTGCAAAAAAGATAATGGCGATATATCGATAGGGCAGCAGCCCATCCTTTCCGAATGCGTGTTTTGTTCCCCCCCCCCCCCCCCCCCCCCCCGATCCCACCACACATCCACACGTATCTGTGGGCACCATTCCAACGGGAATGGGCAGTTGTGTCGGCTCTGACGACCAACTTTTTTGCGCTAACCAGGCTCCTGGTCTCTAGCAAAGAAGACTGTTGGCAGCGCATGTGTTCACCCATGTACCCCACAGGTAACGAACCAGCGCACAAACAAGAAGCGTCGTGGTGTGTGGGCAGCGTACATGCGCTTCAATGTCTGAGCTAAATACAGCGAGCTGTGTTTAGGCGATGCCCGAACCTCGAAACGCCAGGAATATTCCGGCAAGTGACAGCTGGCACATTACCACCACCACCCCTGTTGTCTTCCAAACGATGCTTCCGGAGGCCTCCCTCCATTATGCGCCACTGTGTGTCAAACTGTGTCACTTTGCAGCCAGGTGTTGTGAGGCGGCTTCCCTTTTCTCGCCTTTCTGCAGTTCTGAGCAGAACAGCCCCCCCCCCAACATCTTCAGCAGGGGGTGGGGTGTGTGTGTGTGTGTAGGTATTGTTCGCCTTCAACAGTGGAGAGCGCTGGAATATGACATCGAGTCGTATCGTCATATCCTTGTGTTGGCACCCTCAACCTCCCCCCCCCCCCCCCAGTGTTGGATAAATACAGGGGTCTGGCGGGAAAAATACAGACCGTCGAAAAATACATGTATTTTTCGAAAAATACACGAAAAATACATGAAAAATGGGTTATTTACGATAATGCCCTGTTTTTTTTGAAAGTTTCGCGATAATGCCACTTTTCAAAAAGTGGCATTATCGCGAAAAAAAAGTGGCATTATCGCGAAGAAAAAAGTGGCACCCAAAAAAGTGGCATTATCGCGAAAAAAAAGTGGCATTATCGCAAATGCCACCTAAACTATCCAGTCCGCACAGGCCCCCCCCCCAGCCGTAGGCCAGGGGGTCCACAGGGCCCCCCCAAGCCAGGGCTCAGGGGGGGCCCAGGGGGCTTTGGCCAGGCCACAGGGGCACAGGCCAAAAAAGTGGTACTGAAAAAGTGGCGTTATCGCGAAAAAAAAGTGGCATTATCGCAAATGCCACCTAAACTATCCAGTACACACAGGCCCCCCCCCAGCCGTAGGCCAGGGGGGCCCCCCAGACCCCCCCTAAGCAGTGCTCAGGGGGGGCAGGGGGGGTCAGCACACAGGCCCCCCACTCAGGGGGGGCCTTGGCCGGGCGAAAAAGTGGTACTGAAAAAGTGGCATTATCGCGAAAAATAAGTGGCATTATCACAAATGCCACCTAAACGATCCAGTACACACAGGCCCCCCCCCCCAGCCGTAGGCCAGGGGGTCCCCCCAGACCCCCCCTGAGCAGTGCTCAGGTTCAGGCAGGGGGGGTCAGCACACAGGCCCCCCACTCAGGGGGGGCCTTTGGCCGGGCGAAAAAGTGGTACTGAACCCCTCCCCCAGCTGGGGGCTAAAGGGGGGGTCCTCGGGCTGATCCCGGGGGTTTGCGATAGGCAACCTCGTGCCGGGACCTGTCATAGACTTATGCTATTCGAGGGACCAGCTACTAGGCTCCGTGGTCAAATTTGTTTGAAAAGGCCTTGACCAAAGGCAAATGAAACTTTCGCCCCCCCAAGGATCGCACCACTTCATCTCAGGACTTCCCTCCCACACTCCCACACGTGATTCGCCCCCTCAGAGCCAGACTACTGTTTCAGAACTGTACACCCCTCTCCACACGTCCACTGGCTCCCCCGCTGAATGCGACGAACAGTGCGACATGCCAAACCTCCCCTTATAGAGTTTTAACGGCGCCGCGTTGTTGACGGTGGGGTAAACAGAGCCCAGGCGGGTATTACCTACCGCTTTGTATGCCTTGCTTAGGGTGTCCCCTTTTCACCAGTCAACATGCGTGCATGCCTCCGTCACCAATGATCGTGCCTCAAGAAAGTGTACAGTTCCTTCCCAGTAGCCCTTCCGTTCTGCGAGTCCGAATCACGCAGTCCCTCGAATCCATGGTGCTTTCCAGAAAATTCAGAAACCCACCCACAGTCAAAGTTGAAAGGGGGCCGTGACCAGAGGCTATAAACGTTTAAAAGTCTTTCGCAAGCCGAAGTCGTACGACAGACCACGGGAATGTCAGAAAACAGCAGACGGGTTTGACCCCGCTGCTGCTCCTCGACAGACCCGCAACCAGCGCCAGAGCCAACTGCAAGCGCGACATACATACCGTAGCGTCGAAAAGAGAAGTTATGCACAACGACCCGTGTGGTCGAAGTGGCTAACCCTGTGAGACAGAATTGACGCTGGAAAATCCACCATTTTGTGGGCGTCAAGACTGGTGGTGTGGTGGCTGTCCTGTGTCATCTTGCACTCCTGAGAGCGCAATCAGGTTAGGTGGCATTTGTGATAATGCCACTTATTTTTCGCGATAATGCCACTTTTTCAGTACCACTTTTTCGCCCGGCCAAGGCCCCCCCTGAGTGGGGGGCCTGTGTGCTGACCCCCCCTGCCCCCCCTGAGCACTGCTTAGGGGGGGTCTGGGGGGCCCCCCTGGCCTACGGCTGGGGGGGGGGCCTGTGTGTACTGGATAGTTTAGGTGGCATTTGCGATAATGCCACTTTTTTTTCGCGATAATGCCACTTTTTCAGTACCACTTTTTTGGCCTGTGCCCCTGTGGCCTGGCCAAAGCCCCCTGGGCCCCCCCTGAGCCCTGGCTTGGGGGGGCCCTGTGGACCCCCTGGCCTACGGCTGGGGGGGGGCCTGTGCGGACTGGATAGTTTAGGTGGCATTTGCGATAATGCCACTTTTTTTTCGCGAAAATGCCACTTTTTGAAAAGTGGCATTATCGCGAAAAAAAGTGGCATTATCGCGAAAAAAAAGTGGCATTATCGCGAAGAATTTGTGGCATAAAAACTTTCAAAAAAAACAGGGCATTATCGTAAATAACCCATGAAAAATTATGGCTTACGGTCTACGTAGAGTCTACTTAGACTCTAACCCAAGATTTATTAGAGTATAATTAGAGTTTCAGAAACTCTAACTACACTCTAATACTCTAATTATGCTCTAATTAGAGTCTAATTAGGGTGTTATTGAGAGCATTTCGAGGTGAGATTACACCCAAGAGAAAGCGCCCAGACCACGCGTTACAGGCGCGAGCCGGGGGAGAGGGACGATATGCCGAAGCGGGCAGTGTCTGAGAGCTCCGTCAGCAGCAGCAGCACCCTGCCAAGGTCCGGCAAGTGAGGAACCCAAAGCCTGCACAGAAGGTATCTGTGAAAATCAGACGCTCCATAGTCACATTACAGCGCACGTTCGGATGAAACATTGTGGAGAGGTTGTGGTGACAGACACGCACACGACCTGTGCGGAGGTGAGATGTGGCTCTTCTCGCAGCAGGCACCGTACGTAAACACTGCCTGCTGCGGGTACTGCTGCTTTTGTGTTCGAGTCCCTTCATTGCATGAGGTTGCAAACATAAACATGCACCGAAGCCGGCGGCAAAGCCGAAGGGGAAGAAGGCCACCTACTCCAGGCCACGCAGGAGAAGTGGCTGTGGCAGAAGAGCTACCTCCCACCGGCCTGCAGCTGTTATTTTTGTTTATTCCGCACACTCGTGTGAGCAGAAAGTCACCCACCACAGCAAGCATCCAAACGTGCTCTATACACTAACCCCACCCTTCATGGCACACAGGCACAAGTGCCCATCATGGTATGAGAAGCCTGGGCAGTTTAAGGTCATGCCCGGGACCTTGGTGGAAGGTGCCGGGCTGTTCTTTCCCGATGTCAACCCTGCGGATCGACAGCAACGCGAATGTGGCAATGATCGACGTTGATATGAGCAATGGCGCCTCCAAGTCAAGACTCTCAGAAGGCCAAAACTGTGTCGACAATGAGGTGGCGCATCGTGCTCGGTGTGGTCCCACACATCCTCGAAAGGAAGGTGCCTCCGCTCTTGGAGCGAACGGGAACGCTCTTGCACTTGGGAGGGTGCCCAGCCAAAGGTTTCTCACAGATACGTTCCCCACAGAAGCAACTGTAGAGGCTGCTGCGCTCCCAAGCATACACAGATCGACAGGACGCACGCAGGCACACTCTCCCAGAACCCAAGAGCCTTCCTGCCCCTTTTCGTGACCACTTCCTCTCCCCACAACACAGGCACATCACTCTAATTAGGCGATTATTAGGTGATTATTAGAGTCTAATTATACCCTAATAATCGCCTAATCAGACTCTAATAAATTTATTTTGACTCTAATAATCGCCTAATTAGAACTCTAATAAATCTGGCTGAATCCCGAGACTCTAATAAATACCCAAAACTCTACGTAGACCGTAAGCCGTAAAAAATACATGAAAAGTACGCTGCAGGCGTCTCAACCAGTGGCCTCGCTGGGGGTCGGGCAAACCACAAAAAGACGTGGTATGGTGCAACCAGGGTCCAATGCACGGCCACAGAACGTTTTCCCCCAGCAGAATTGACGAGTCCTGTCGAATTGCACTTCGAGAGGCATCGGATGTTGCTTCCTCAGGTCGCCCTGCTGGACCAATAACTCCGTATTCAGGGGATCTTGGATTGCCTTTGAGTACTTGCAAACCTGCAAGCCCGAGGAGCCAGCACGCAGTGTTCAGGAACGTCAGCACAGCTCGGCTGCGATGAAGTCCCGCGGGCGAAACGCCCGAAGAGCCTCATGTCGGAGCTGGTGTCTATGAAAGATTCCAGCTCTGACATAACGTCCGAGGAATCGCTTGCATTTCTGGGTATGAATGGGTGCGATGAACAGTCGCGGACGCTCAAGGACTTGGTCACGAGACAGGCACACGACAGGGGGTCTGGGGCGCGGAGCCCGAGGCCACGGCAGTGAAAATCTAAAAGTAATCGAAGGCTAGTCCCCACACCGGTTGGTGCTGTATCACATCAGCGGGGATGGTCGTTCAGTTGGGACATGATGAGGCGCGCTTCGATGAAAGCGAGCCTCCAGCGCCTGATACACTGCCCATGATGACGTTGAGTCTTCATGTGCTGCGGATCATGAAAACCCGACCGCAAAAAATCCCTAAAAGCTGAACCCGCTGTTTCGGTGACCGCGCGCTGGAAGTAGACACGGGTTGCGCCTGTCTCTGTAAAGTGAGCCTTGCTCATGCAGGAAGCCGGCAGTCCAGTGGAACCTGAACAGCGGTGCAGTGCAATGACACCGGAGTGATGGCACTCCCGCACCCGAGGTGTGCGGCAGGGGCGTGCCGCTGTGGTGGCGAGGATTGGTGCAGACAGCCCCGCTGCGCCTGGACTCTGCACCGCTCCCGAGACAGTGTGCAGCAGATCTTCAGTGCGCCCTACTGTAGTACAGTGTATTTTTCCCTGTATTTTTCGTATTTTTCCCCCCTGGGAAAAATACGAAAAATACGAAAAATACACCGAAAAATACACTGAAAAATACAAAGGAAAAATACACCCTGCCAACACTGCCCCCCCCCCCCCCCCTCTCACACGATTGTGGGGGCAGGTTTGTGCCGTGGGGCATGCACCTGCAGGGGGGGGGGGGTGGGAGGAGGAGGGGAACAGGCGAAGGAGGGTGGGGGGGGGGGGGGAAGGGTGGGTCTCTCCCGGAAGCCAGGCATTGAAAGAAACAGAATCTGTGCCCATATTCGAAGATGCTGAGGCTATTTTGACACGCCCGTCCCCGCCCCCTATCCCCGCCCCCTCTGTTGTCGGGTGCCCTGGAGTTGAAGCGCCGAAGGTCTTGGGCTCACACATTTTGCCCTGCACTTGCCTCCCCCAATCCGCAGGATTACTACACATACACCGACGCGTTGTTACTGTTTTGTACGCGCCGTTCGAAAGTCGATAGTTTCCGTGGAAGCTGAGCTGACCCCTCCCCGTGACCACCAAATGGATATGGGCAGCCAGTCCGGTATCAGAAGCGCCGATGCACGTCGCCGCCGCCAGCGTGTGCTGCGCACTTGCCTCGCGATGAAGCAGCTGCGCGAGGCGAGTGAGAGGTGTTATTCGACAGAGTACTGCCCAGCCTCGCCCAGGCACAGGAGGGGTTCTGAAATATATTCGGCCAACCTGAAAATGCTGGCAAATGACCCAACATGGAGTCTGTAGGAACAGAGGGTCATTTTTAAACGATTGTGGTCCGGAACCCACTGCCGATTGCTCATGTCGCACCAAGGCCACTGGGTCCTTCGCTGTGTGCTGCCTGCTTTGTTGGGGCTCATTTTTTTTTTTTTTTTTTTTTGCGGCCTGTGTGGTTGTCTTCGTCGTTTTTCTTCTGCGACCGGACATCCCCTTCTGGAGACACCGATCTACACTATGAACCGCTAGCTGATGCTGGAGCTTTCGGGAGCCTCTGCGAGTGGGTGGCCACGTTTTCTTTGGTGGACGCATCCAAAAGGAAATAAAGAAATAAAGAACCCGAAAAGAGGTCGAGGCACCCGCTCCACACCAGCATCTTGGGGCTGGGGGTTCTCAGTTCACACAGGTGAGGATCAGTCCTCTGTGAGGCGCTTATCCTGAAGACGTTCCAGTTCCCCAGTCGGTCTCCATTTTTATGCAGAAAGGTGATGCTCCTCACCCGACACATTTTCTTTGGTTTTTTGTCTGTCCGGCGTCGCCAATTGAGGAAGATTTCCACCGTGCGGATCCTTGCGAAACGCTTCACACTGTGGGGTTCCGGTGTTCGAAGAGCACCGTGTTTTCTGTTCATTTGGGGTGTTGGCGGGTCTGTTCCATCTCCTATGTTCAGGGAAATTCGCAAAAAATCGCAAAAAATCACCGAAAATCACCAAAAATCGTTTGCTATGTTGGATTAGCGGATCCGCATCGTACAGAACGTCTACGAAAGACGACGCACGAGAACTGATACGCTATCCAAGTCAGTTACTAAGTCACACCACACGGGCGCGATCTGCTCCTTTCTTTTGTTAAAATGGGGAAAGGCACGTGAACACTGAAGGTCGGAGGCTCCACCGAATGAAGCTCGGAGGGTGATACCTCGGCCGCGCGTAGAAAATAGCGCGGGACCTTCCACTTACTGGGAAGGAAGTCTGATGAACGCCTGATCTGGCGGGGGGGGTCAAAAGGGAAAGCCCGGGCTCGGAAACGTAAACCAAAAATCACGGAGCCCCTTATAAAAGAGCTTTTTAAATTGAGTGAAAAAAGGTCGTCTTTCGTAGACGTTCTGTACGATGCGGATCCGCTAATCCAACATAGCAAACGAAAAAAGGTGAAAAAAGGTGAAAAAAGGTCCTGGGCAAGACGTTAAACTACCTGGGAGGGCTTCCCCAGACCATGACGGGTGCTTGCACCAGGAGTTTGAAACAGCCACTCATGCCTTGCGATGCTCAAGTGCCTGCTGGACCCCTATGTCCTTCAGGCCCCAAAGCAGGCAACGATATGGGAGCAACCTAACAGGGGAGGTGAAGAGGGCACGGGTCTTAGCCTGATGACACACTGCAACCTCAAGGTGACTGGCGACACCTCTCCCACAGTCTGCGGCGACTCTGCCGTGGCGACAAGGCTTCCTGTCATGGGAGATCGCTGCGTGGATCAACGTGGCACCACCCGTGTGCTCGGCAGGTTGTTTCGGCACCTGTTTTCTCCGTGGCATGCTTTTCGTGAGCGTGTCAGGGATGTTGGCACACGCTGGGGAGGGTTCACATGATGACATAACATATATCAGAAGCACACACCCACGTGGCGCTGTCCTTGGCAGGACTTTGAAAGTGCCGCCTTGATATCCTTGTTGGATAGAACCCTCATATCACACCCTCAATCAGCTGACGAAAAAAGGTGAAAAAAGGTGAAAAAACGGATTTTTTTGGGGCGTGCGGGGCAGGCCTGTGCCTAAGTCGGATGTAGATGTAAGGGTCGGCCTCAGGGAAAAAAAGTTCCTACTTTTTTCTTCCCATATTTTTGGTGGGGGTTTTTTTGGGGGTTGTTAGGATTCTTTTTGGGGGGGATATGCCTGACCTTTTTTGGGCACGCTCCGCACCCCCGCTGACGCGGGTGCTGTGCTGAGTGCCGTCCTGCAGCTGCTCGCGACCACGGTGCCCGTGGCCGCGGGTGGCTGTTTGGGCACTTCCAAGTTATTGTACAGCCTCCGTGAATAATCGGAGGCTGTGCAAGAACTTGGAAGTGACGACGAAGACGAGGCCACGGGCGACCTCCCACGGGATGGCATCGACCAGAGGCTTGCTCTCGAGCTCAAACCAACAGATGTTCACTACCGTGGCCTCCGGCGGCTGGGGGGCTCCGCCCCCCAGACCCCCCTGTGGCGTGTCTTTGCGCGACAATATATCGTCCCCCCATGACACGACATGTGCTATCTGTCAGTTGTGTTGTACTTGAGCGTATGCGACTATGGAGCCAGGCCAACGGACGTTCGCTACCGTGGCCTCCGGCGGCTGGGGGGCTCCGCCCCCCAGACCCCCCTGTGGCTTGTGCCTGGTCTTGGAGCCAAGTCCTTGCGCGTACGGGGCTGTGGCATATCGGTTCCAGCACCCTCGCGGGAGGCTCCCATATCAGGCGAGATCCTGTAAAACAAAACGCAAAACAAGGAGACCCCCAGCCCAGCTGTGAATTGGTTGTGTGCAAATGCAGCAAAAGAACGTGTTTTCGCGCTGAAATACCATGTTCTGGGCTAAAAAAAGGGACCAGCGCCGAAGGAAAAATGTGGGAAAAAAGTTGGGTGTAAACTCTCGTTTTTGACGATTTTTGGCCATATTTAGGCACAGGCCTGGTGCGGGGGGGTTTTCCTATGGATTTGGGCCCTTTTGATGTACCGCCACCTGATTTTGACCCGAGTTTGGAGGAATTTGGCAGAGTTTGGAGGTGTTTGGTGGTGTTTGGTGGCGTTCGGTAGTGTTGTGCGGTGTTGTATGGTGGTTCCCTGCAAAAAATCGAATGTCCTATGGGGTGGAGGGCGCTGGGGACTGGGCAGTGGCCGTTCCACATGCCCTTCCCCTCGTGACTTACACCCTGTCGCCACCCCACTTCATGGGGTGGCGACAGGGTCGTACTTGCGGCGGTATGCAACCATCAGTACAGCCTGTTTCGGGTTCGCAAAGCCTGGTACGCTGCCTTGCCGTAGGGACCCAGATACTGAGGACACCCCTGTGAGAACACTGAGGGAATATGTTGGGCGAGCCTAGGTGTCGGGGTGACCGAGGCAGAGCACCCTGCCCAGAACATGAACAAGAAAGACTGTTCGACTGACGGGGAAGAACCTGATGGGCAGGTGTGGTCTTCGGTGCAATGTTTGGAGAGATCAGGAGCCTTCTCTACAAGGCTACCCCTGTTGGACTTGGCCTTCGCTCCCGTGAGCAGTGAAAAAAGTGAGGGACACCGTTCTTCCCCTCTGACTGACGACCAGTGATGTCGTAGCGAAGGACCTTGAATGGGGCTTGAACCCGAGAGTCAATACTCAACCAAAGGTATTCTCCAGGACCTGGCACGGAACGGGCGATACGAACGCTCCCACCGTGCGCACGGACCTGTATGCGACTCTACAAGGAACCACGGGGTGGCGCGCGCACATCACCTGGGAGGCCTCAAGGAGCCTGCCTGATCAGCAAGGCAAGGGGTGATGATCATCTGGAGACCTGAGCCCATGCAGGATCGGAGAGACGCGAAGTCCTTATCCACAGATGCTCCACCTGAGGGAGACCACCCTCCACCTCCTTCGGACAGACCACACAGCCTTGTCGATGACCACAGCAGCCGGACACAGACCAGTACGTGTACCCTGCCTGCAGCACCGGGCCACACCCCATCGAGGGTCTCCCTGAAGCATCTCTTTCGCCACTGCCCAAGCCGGCACCCCCTCACCGCCACCAACGAACTGTTGCTGCAGCGCGACAAGGAGGCAGCCCACTACCTCGCTGCAGCAGGGGAACTGGGCACAGCGAGGTACTTCAGCCATTCAGCTTCAGGCTTGCAGTGGTCTTCAATCCCACCCAAGCCTTACCGAAGCTTGGATACCCCTGGGTCGGGATTCGGAACGTGGGTATATCGGCCGGTGGGATGCGACTTTGGGAAGGGATGGTCTACCCAAAATGGCTGGAAATCCTGTCCGGCCGCTGAAATTTGATCCGGATTACGGGCGGCCATCTCGCGAGTCCCACTAGGCACACAGGCAATGCGATTCGCATTGCCTGTGTGACTAGGACACGCATTCGCGTCTCAGACTCCCGTACCCAGACTCCCGCTAGCGGGCTAGGGCAGTTGGAGTCCACTATGTACTTGCACTCCAGGTCCCTGACTTGGACGCAGTGCAATAATGTGCCTGGAACCGGGGAGGAATGCAGCGCAAGTAATGTCCGGGTGTGCAAGTGATATCTTCCTCCCTGTTTTAGGGGGGCAGTTGGCCTGTAGTACGGATCGAACCCGGTCCGTCCAGGAACAGGAAGTGTACCGTACGACTTCTCCTTCACCCAACGGCGTCGTGCGGTCAAGCAAATCGGATATTCTTCCCAACGGGACCCTTCCCAAGACGAAAACCAGTCCCTGACCAACCCCACAGGCTCATCTTACCCTTCCTGGGGCTGGGAGTATGGTAGTGACCTCCATTTTGTAGCTGATTTTGGCCCGGGTTTTGTGGGAGTTTGGTGGTAAACTGGAGATTTCACGCCATGACCAAAATGACCCCACCACGATCCGCACAGGTTCAAAAGAACGGGGTTTCAAACGTTCAAAAGAACGGGGTTTCAAGAACGGGGGTTCAAACGTTCAAAAGAACGGGGTTTCAAAAAATCCGCGGAGGTGGGTGGGTGTAGGTGTGGTGTGGGAGCCCCTGAACCAGACCCCTTATTCATGGGTGAAGCTTGACACCTAGACCCACAAAATGACCCCACTACGATCCGCACAGATTCCAAATATTCAAAAGAAACAGGTTTTGGAACACCTGAAGAGGCGGCCCCGCTGGGTGGGCAGGTGTGGCATGCTGGCTGACTCCTAGTCACCATCCTCCGATGACAAGCCCCTGAACTAGACCCACAGGTCGAACTATCTCCCATTTTTACCCCCACTCGACCGGCTGGAGTCCGTCGTGTAGGTACATGGGACCACCACAGGGACCCACAAGTCATCCACAGGACCACCCTGCAGGGCAACAAGGCGCTGTGGCCTCTCAAGTCACCAGCGATTTTCGGTTAGCGTATCAGTTCTCGTGCGTCGTCTTTCGTAGACGTTCTGTACGATGCGGATCCGCTAATCCAACATAGCAAACGATTTTCGGTGATTTTAGGTGAAAAAAGGTGAAAAAAGGTGAATTTTTTGTTTTTTTTGTGATTTCCTGTTTTGGAACAGACCCTCCAACACCCCATCATTACTGTCTCTTCACCTTGGTTTGAGTGGGGGGTTTTTTTTGCCCAAACAAGCTTGCTTGTCACAGCGAAAGAGTCAGTGGGAGCGTACCCGCGCGCAGTGTGTTTTGAGAGAGCAACACAAAACCACTTTATCACAGCAACGCCCTTCACAGGGGCCACAACACACTGCCGCTCGTGCGCACAAACAAAACCCGGACTCTTTCTTTGGACATGTATTTGGAAATCAGACGGCGCCCCTGCGACTCATTTGCCCCTTTTCCTTTTGCCTTCGTTTCGCTCAATATCACCCCCTGCGCAGGTTTCGTGTGGGTGTTCACCGAAAAAGCGACACCCATCAGTCAGAGTCGCAGGCAAAGACTGCCTGGTCAATACTGTACACCTCCGATTTGTTATTTGCTTTGACTCATTTTGCCCTTTTAAGTATCAATTTGTGATTCGCGGGATGTCGCAATGCAAAGTGTCGTCAGCCATCTTCGAGGAACCACGTTCTCATCATGCCTGACCCGACACGTTGAAACTGTCAGCGATACACCAGGCCTTCCCGGCCGGGGAACAGAAGTCCTGGGTAAGACGTTAAACTGCCTGGGGGGGCCGTCCCCGGACCATGACGGGTGCCTGCACCAGGAGTCTAGCACGGCCGTGGTCCAGGGCATGACCGAAAACTGCTTGGGTACCGAGGCTCCCCAGACCAGGATGGGTGGAGACACCTGGAGTCTAAATAGTCACACCACGTCAGGCCAGACCTTCGCATTGCACTCCGCGAAGACTGCCACACAGCCGCGGGGCAGGTGTGCAGCCTGTGGAAAACCTCGTACAGAAAAGACTGTAAGGGACGACAGCCCCGCCGAGGCGATACAGCGCCAGACGCGGCCCGAGTTTCTGGAGACCGACCGGGGAACTGGTACGTCTTCAGGATAAGCGCCTCACAGAGGACTGATCCTCACCTGTGTGATCCGTGAACCTCAGCCCCATGGTGCTGGAGTGGAGCGGGTGCCTCGACCTCTTTTCGGGTTTTCTCTATTTCTTTATTTTCTTTTGGGTGCGTCCACCAAAGAAAACGTGGCCACCCACTCGCAGAGGCTCCCGAAAGCTCCAGCATCAGCTCGAGGTTCATGGTGTAGATCGGTGTCTCCAGAAGAAGGGGATGTCCGGTCGAAGAAGACAAACGACGAAGACAACCACACAGGCCCAGAGCATTTTATAGGGGGTCTAAAGTGAGGCCAATCCTCACATTTAAGGGGGGAAAAAAAAAGATTTCCGGGAAAAATCCGGGGGTGGAAAACTGGTGGCGGCTGGGCAGCCTCGCAGATGAGAGTGGACTCATGCCCACAGACTGCGAGCAACTTACCCGACCGTTTTTCTGTCCAGTTTCTTTGTCAAACCCCGAGAAAACGCAGGCCGCGAAGGGACGGACGTTCACTACCGTGGCCTCCGGCGGCTGGGGGGCTCCGCCCCCCAGACCCCCCTGTGCTGTCTTCCTGTCTTGTACCCAAACCCTTTGAGGTTACGTCAGAGAATGGAATGCAGACCATCAGACCCTCAGTAGCCTCAGGAGGACGCAGCCAGCTCATGCAGAATCTGTACACCTGCAAGGAACAGATGTTCACTACCGTGGCCTCCGGCGGCTGGGGGGCTCCGCCCCCCAGACCCCCCTGTGGCATGTGCCTGTATGTAAGTCCTTGCACGTCCGGGTCTGCGGCAGATCGGTCCCGAAATCCATTTTTTGGACTAACCTCCGGCACCCGAGGCTGGACCCGAGCACGGATCCCTGAGAGAGGAACCGGGAGGTGACCCATTCACCACAAGACTCGCTTGCTGGGGGGTCCGCCAAAAAATCGGGGAACGCCTCACATTTAAGCCCAAATGAGCGTAGATTTCGCCCCTATAAAATGCCCTGCACAGGCCGCACAAAAAAAAACACCATGCAGCCAGGTGTGAGTCATTCATTTGTTTGTGTGCGTGCTTGCACGGAACGGTAGACAGGCTTTGATGCAAAGGTGGTGGTGTTCTCAACGCGGTGCAGAACCATGCGCTTGGGTGCATTTCGCCTATATTTCAAACCGACAAAACAAAATGACCAACGCCAATGCAAACCCTCTGTTATCGGAGGGCAACATCTCCTAGGGCTGGGTATTGCATGGTAGGTTCTCCGTTTGTTTCTTGTTTCCACAAGATGCAAATACAACGCCGCAGTGCACACAATCTGTGTACCTCTTGATGTCCCTACCTTGCCAGCCCAGACTTTGTTGGCTGTAAGGTCTGTGTCCAAAGGACCCAAAGGGTTTCCACAAAGACAGCCTGTGTCTTGTGACGCGTGCGATGCCAAACATGCAAAACTGCGTTGCGTTTGCGTCAGATCCCCCCTCTCCCTTTGAGGTCGGTTTGGCAAGTGGATTTGCATGCAAACGTGACAAGAATCGCAACGCGTGAGTAAGACCACTTCATCATGACCTTGCTCCCTTTTTTGTTTCCTTTCCTAGTTTCGAGCCGCACGAAGCGTAGCGGGAAAAAAATCGCGAAGTCACCGAAGGAAATATATCGGACGACTGAAGCTTTATGCTTAGGGCCTTCATGCCACTCAGACTTCACAGGGGCCTCAACCCAGCCTTGAGACAGCAAGGTGTGCGCTCAACAGAAAGTAGCCCGTAGTAGCGAAAGAGAGTACTTTCTCGGCATCCGACCCCCCGTCTGTCGTATTGGCTCAGTTGTTGGGTCGGGCCCTGTGGGCCGTTTCTTCTCGCGTGGGGCCGTGGGCGGGTAGTGGATTCCTGCCTTTCCGGGCGGTTCTGCACCACACGTGCCCCCCACAGTCCACAATCCTTGCGTCTTCCACCCATCATGTGGATCCAATGCAAGAGATGCTGTGCATTGCAATCATATCTGCGTTGGGGCTTCCCCCCCTCTCCCCACGAACTCATTCTGCGTTTACGAAACCTGGCGACACGGGTTGTTCTTGTTAGAAAAAGAATGTGGGACATTCAACTTCGTACCCGATCCCTCGCCTAGTGCACGAGGCGAGGGATCGGGTACGAAGTTGAATGTCACCAGCCCCCCCCTCAACTGGACCAATATTGCAAGAGGGTGCTGGGTGAATTGAACTTTGCTTTTCACTCTCGACGATCCCACCACCTTTGATTGAGGTGTAGTGATTACAAAAAGGACTAACATTGCAAGAAGGTGCTGGGAGACTTACTTTTCCATTCACTCTCGACGATCAAAACCCCCCCCCCCCTTTGATACCGCACCACCCGTTCACCCCGATTCCACTGCAGCTTTTATTTGCCTTCTTTAACTTTTCCCCACCCACAC
Source organism: Rhynchopus euleeides (assembly GCA_963210315.1). NCBI lineage: Eukaryota > Euglenozoa > Diplonemea > Diplonemida > Diplonemidae > Rhynchopus > Rhynchopus euleeides. The sequence goes on along the minus strand of OY723315.1, from coordinate 297,307 downwards.
TCCTCAACATGACTCCCGAGGACCACGAGGTTCGCAGGGCGAGCGTGATGCGGGTGTGCATGAGCATGAAGCAGCTGCGCCTGGATCAGCCTGCACCACAGAAGCGCCGGAGGGACTCCATCGCCAGCAACGAGTCTGGCAGCAGCATCTGTTCGACGAACCTGGAGCAGCTGAGGCGCGATCCGCAGTGGCTTCTGTGAAGGGATGGCCCTCTTCTGCGAGAAGAGGAGGGGGGGTGAGAAAAACTCGGGCAGCAGCAGGACGATGGATCGCCCCGATGCAACTGGGGCGTGTTATCGCCGAGGCACAGCGGGGGTCGTGGTGGGGGGGGGGGGCAGAGCGCGTCATGCATCCGGACCCCTCTCCCCCCCCACTCGCGGCCCATAGTACCCCGTGCCCCGCGCAACAGAGTAGAACAAGCAGCCACCATATTCTATGTTTGATTCGCCCCCCCCCCCCCCGTCGGTTCCGGGATAACGAAGGAAAGCGTACGACGGAAGCTTTCGGTTTAGGGCCTCAACCCAAAGTCGGCGGTGCCATCCCGTGCCTTCGCCGTGGCTCTTTACTTCCTCAGGAGACTTTCCAGGTTATCTCAGAGATTTCACAGGGCCCCTCCCCTCCTCCGTGGTCTACCAGAGAATTCTGGCGGCATCGTCTGCTTTGGACTCCGGGGAGCGGCTCGATATTTGCCGGGGTTCACGGACTGGAGGCGTCCGTGATTGCCCCATGCATATTTTTTTGACCAGTTATGAGCGATGAAGCGTAGCGAGGTCGCGAAGTAACGAAGGAATCGTACGACTGAAGCTTTATAAGGATCACCTTCATGCCACTTCACAGGGGCTTACACAGCCTTTGACACAGGAGTGCGCTCAACGAAAAGTAGCCCGGATCTGCCTTTTTGCAGTTGCTGGGCAGGGTGTTTCTCCTATGATAGCGAAAGGAGTACGATTTCTCCTGTTGTTCAACCCACACCCACCCCCTCCCAGCGGCTTTTAGCTGCTGGAGAGCATTTGCTGCTCGCATATCATGCCTTGTTATTGTCATTTCGGCAGAGCCCGGGCTGTGAACCCGGTCGTGTATGTTGCTTCTGTCTTCGCCCTGTTATTCTTCCTGTTTTACTTTCGTGCAGTCATCCGATAGGCAGAAGTGTGTGGACAACGGAGGGCGTCCCAACTCACTGAAGAGTGAATGGGATCAAATGCCCAATAGAGCATGGAGTGCGCGCACACAGCACAGGTGTGGTGTGTGCCCTGCATGTTCTTTTTTTCATTTGCCTTCCTGGGTATGTGCAATGCGATTCAAAATGGAACAATTCTTTTGACAAACCAGGCAAATGAGATCACTCCACAGGCTGACAAGAATTGAATGAAGCTGTGCTTGCCGTGATGCAGTTGGTTGTGGATGCCAAAAAAAAGGCATGCTGCAGCACGTTGCCGAGAATTGGAAAAATGTGAGATGTCGGGTGCCGTTCCTCGCGGCAAGTTTTCGGTCAAGTTCCTGTGATTCTCATCTTGTCGAGCGCCTCGCACCGGGTCTCTCCCCTCCGGGTGGTCCACCGACGGGCAAGTCCCGAAAAGAAGAATGAATATGGGACCGTCTATAAACCCCCCCCCCCCCAAAACCGACTTTTTAGCCATTTTTCAGGTTTTTCTGAAAATTCGAGCATCTGCCTCACGAAACCCCCGGGATATGATATCGGGGACACATGGGGGGTGTTCGTGGGGGGTTCTCGGGGCCCTGCGAGGCCAAAGTTCAGATTTCTGTGCAATTTTCCTCCATTTTCAGAGGGTTGGGAAATGCGCAAAAAATCGCCCCTGCAGAGGTGCAGCCGATGTGGCACCTCTTGCTGCACTTCCAGGGCCCGGAGTTGCTCGGAATTGCCTTCTCCCTGCCCAGTCGTTGCTTTTTTGAAACAGCACGCCCTCCGGGAAGTGAAATCCCCCAAGGCGATCGTCATTTGTGATGGACACCCGGTCTCCCAAGTGGCGTTTGTTTGAAGAAGCTGGGCAGCTGGATGTCTCTTCATGGTTGTATGACTTGCGAGAAAGGTGCCGATGTGGCACTCAAATCGTGAAGTTTTCGAGTCATTGATCCAAGACTACGTATGTGTGTGTCACGACTCTTTCGGTTTGTTGAGTTGCTTGGCTAGTAGTGATTGGCTAGTGCCCTGCCGAAACTGCATGGAGCCGAGAAACACGCCTCCCTCCGACTTGGCAGCGACTCCCTGCTGCACACGATTCTGTCCCTTCTGCACTCCTTCTTCTTGGGAAGAGAAGACGCACCAGCACCAGAAGCTTTCCTGAGCTAGCTTCATGATAACCCTCTCTTCTCCTGTGGCCATTAATCGCCACGACGAGCGTAGTAGCCTGTATGAGGCACCACAGGGAGAGGTTTCTCTTGTTGATTTTCGCAGCAACTGATCAGGGCAAGAGTACCCGGCAGTCCCCCAAGCACAGCAAGTCGAGATGATCCCACAGGATGCAACGAAGAGTCGTGCAGCCCAAAAACGCAGTGCTAGTTGTGCCAATCTGTGTGACAGGCTGTTTGTGGTGTACTGAGCAAACCGTTTCCCGGCCTTCATTTCACCCAAAAATACCACAACGATGTGCAGTTTTCACGTCCTCTCTGTGTCTCCAACCCCCACCAAGCACCGAAAAACTGTTTTCGGGTGTTTGTTGGGGGCCCAGTTGAGGACAGTGGCCGAAATTTGTGGAAAAACCTGAAAAATGGCTAAAAAGTCGGTTTTGGGGGGGGGGGGTTTATAGACGAGGCCATATGATGAAATTCACCTAAAACGCGCTGCTTTCGACACCAAATGGCGCCAGAAGAATAAGCGGCCGCGCTGACCGAGGCTGGATCAATGGCATTGGCTTTGCGGAACCCTGAAGGCGGCCCAAAGCTCTGCTTCGTGATTTGACCTGTCAAAATTCCTTTGCTGAGGTCAACAATACGCTGACTGACCCCCGTTAATCTCCGAGGCAGGGTGAAAGCCCTCCTCCTAGGCTGTGTTGCTTGCTGTATGTCGATTGAATTCTCTGCCCCCCCCCCCTCCGCAAACCCTAATTATCCTGCCCCTTTATAGTCCAATAGCTGTTCGTGCACAGGAGGACATTGACAACCAAAATGTATGCACATTCCAACGCAGCCCTTGAGGTCACTGTTATTGTGGGAACAGTGGTAGTCAACAGTCCGGTGTGTGGTACCTCCAAACTGGCCTGGATCAGGTACGGTCGGTCAGACTGATTTCTGAAAGCCGTGGGGGCTTCCTAAATCAACCCCACCTTGTTGCAAATAATCCACGTTGCGTCATTGTCCCGCCCTTTGGGCCAGGTGGTTGGTCGTCGACACCAAAGCTCTCTCCAATACACCTCAGGGTTCTTCTGCGCCCTGTACCACCCCGTGTTCACCTTTTCTGTTTCAGGGCGTTCACTTTGGAGCGAGCACCCCCGGTTGTCCGTGGTGTCCCCGCTCGTCGTCCCCGTGCCACTGCGGCTCCCAGACTCCAGTGACATTTTTATGGTATTTTGTCTCCACCAACCTTATTCTTCTCCGTCAGGGCCCTGTTGTGTCGGATTCCTTTTTGCCCTACCTTTCCTTGCAGCATAAAGGCAGGAAATTCCGAGCATTCTGATGTGCGTGTATTGTGTATCCCTTGTCATCTTGATTCCTTCCGACAATCCCAGAACCTCCGAAACAAAGTAACTGGACAATTGAAACCACACCGCACAACAACGGTGTTTCATACCGCCCTTTTCCACATTCTCGTTTCCCCTGCTCTCTCCACTCTGATTCTCCGATCACTTCTGATGTCTATGCTTGGGATAAGTTGGAGGATAAGGAACAGTTCACCACCAATTCACAGCGGCAGGGGGTGAGTTGGCCCTTTTGGGGAGAACATCACGCAAGGCCCGGCCAGTTTGAACACTGCGAGTTCCTGATATATCCTAATTCCGGGGCGTGACGCTGCTGTGTACCACTGTATATCAATAGGAAGGCGACGGTTGGCATCTGCGACTCCTCTCAGCCAACATCGCGTCCAGAATCGTCAGTGTGACGGTCTCGGGTCTGGCAGCCCCTCCTCGCGATAATCTTCGACTGTTTTGTATTGCAGTTGCCAGAGTGAACAGATGTAGGTGGTTGCGGCGCGGTTGGGAGTGGACGCTTGGGAGGCACTGCAACCATTATCCTGCTACTGTTTGTTGCGCTGTGCCCGTCAGAATCGGACAATGCAAATCCGGATGGGGTTAAACGAAGCCCCTCTTTGTCTTTGTTCCCAGTGACGAGCGACGAAGCGGTGAAGCCACGAATCAACAATGGAGTACGATTTCAAAAATTTCAAAAACAAGCAACACTTGCTTGTGTCGCCAATAGGCTGTTGGGCAGCGCGCAGTGCAACATACATTCTCCTAGTCAACAGGTATCTTGCAAAGTGTGCGCGAATGAAATAGTACGCCCGAAGCTTTGGCCTATCACCTGTCACATCATCTTCCCAGCGAGATCAACGGGGCAGGCTGAACAAAGCTCGTGATTGCCGCGCAGACAGCGCGGATTGATCGTTGCCCCCCCGTTCTGCAGAACACCCTGATTGCGCAAGCAAACACTGCAGTGTGACACCCAGCTCTGTTGAGCTGTGTGGCCGCACTACCCCAACAAGAATTCAATGAAACGCTACAAATCCATGCGCGTGCCAAGAATATTTTGCATTGTCTTTTACAAGAAATGCGGTGGGTATCGTGGTGGTGGTTGAAGTGCGCGCCCGCCATGTAGGGCAACGCTCCCTCCAGGCCGAGAGTCAGGGTATCACCCCCCTGGATCTCAACCGGAGCAGCGTTGCCACCACCAAGAAGGCAGTCTCTGCCAGCCAACTGGGAAACTTTCTGTGCCTTTAGCTGAATCGTGCGTCCCCACTCACACCACTTCGTCAGACCGGGGAGTGGTGTACACAAAGAGTGGGTCTGCGTTCCAACAACACAACTTTCGGCAGAAATTGGTTTGTTGTCTGTTACTTTACGAACCAGCGGGGCACAGATAGTTTTGCCAATCGCCAGGGGTGTCAGGCGCAATCTCCCTTTCCCCTGTTGCGGTGAATCCGCAGGATCCGATGTGCTGTGTCCTGAAGGATTGGCATGCCTGGCTGGTGGCTATTATTTTGTCAACCCCGCCCCCCGCACATGGTTTTGGGTCCGTGTTTCGAGGCGATTGTCAAGATTGCCTTTTGCAGACCCCAAGCTTGGGCCTGGTCAGGCCTGTGTGGGTTTGGTGAGTAAGGCCAAGGAGGGGCCTGGTCTCAGAAGCCATCGAGAGATTCTTGCAAATATTCCTTTGTTTTGTGTGCGGGGGGTACGCGGGGCATTTCGGTGCCCTCAAGGAGATAGGCGTCCTTGCCCCTGTGCCAATATGCACAGTTTGAATGGAGTCTCTTCATACACATCACCGGTGTGTGGCACGCACGGAGGGGATGTGGGAGAGGTCCATGGCTTCCAGTGGCTCAGAGCTCTGGCGCAGCTGGGGCAATGACGGACTCCCGCAAGCAAAGTGGCGTGCGCTAACCTATGGGCTACTGGCTTGCCCCTACCAGGTGCCACCGATGCTTTCCAAAAACAATTTATGTGTGTGTGTGTGTGTGTGTGTGTGTGGTTATCAAGTTTTAAGGCGGTGTCGCCCTGCACGGGCAGTAGCACCTCCCCTTCAGTATCGCACTCCCGAAGGATTCCCCAACACGTGACACCGGTTTCGACGCGTACTCCGTGTGTGTGTGTGTGTGTTGAAACCAGTTTTACGGGGGTGTCCGACGAGCGCGACCTTTCCCCGCAGAAGCACCTCCGCTTCGTGAGGATTCCCTCCACTGCCCGAACTCTTGTGAGTGTGGAGGCAGTGTCAGGGTTCTCTCGACACAACCTCCGCTAAAACCGAAATCACAACGTGTGCGAGGGGAGGGGACGATAACCGCCACCCGGTGCCATGTGCCCAGGGGAAGGGGTCTGAACTTAAGTGTGGGAGGGAAGTGTCGCTTGCCGGACTCTAGCTCACTCACCCCACCCTGCTCCACGGAGGGCGGGGGTTTTGAGGGTTGTGGGGGCAGCAGTGCACGTGGGTGTGTGAGTGGCAGTGGAGGCAACAGAGTTCGCTCCTCGGTGCGACCTAAATTTACACGAAAACTAAAAAGACAAACGTGTGAGTTGGTGAGAGAGAGAGGCTGGCAGTAGTGCTTCTACATTACATTCCTGACAAAGAAGGCCCCAACAAAAAGCTCAACCTCTGGAGTGTCTGCTTGTTGTTGTTGTTGTTGTTTTTTATCCCACCCCAGAATCTTTTGGGCGCAGTCGTTGTGGCCTAATGTCTCTGTGAGGAAAACCCGCTGTTGTGCGGAGGTCGAAACAAATCCCCGCGCAATAGCGGAGTGTTCCTCCGGGTCTCTTGCCTTGAGCTTTTCTTTGGGGTGATGCTCCCCATCGGCGGGGTCACCTTCGTCTCTTCCCCTTTCATATTTACACGACGGAGGGGTGCGAGGGGGTGTCTGAACTTCCGGGGGTTTACGGCGTCATCGCCGTTGCCCTCCCCGGAGTTTGCTGTGGATTCCTAATGTGACTGGCACCCCCATCCCCGTGCCTCTATCGCTCTTTGGGCAGGCCGACGGCACCATGTAGGAAAGCAGACCGTGCGGCCAGATGACCCCGTGGTGGGGCCCTCTTCACAGGGGATGCCGGGAGGAGCACGGTCAAGCGATAATGCCCCACCCGACCCCACCCGACCCAAGTTGTGTCTTTCATCAGCCGGCGCACCATGTGTTTCAGTGTGTTGCAGACGGGACCTATCACTGCACTACAGGAGGCCCTGCTGGGCATACATATTGCCGGCAGAGTGGCGGTGGCGGTGTGGTCCTCTCGGGCGGGTGCACGATGCACGAAGGGTGGGGCAGGCGTCGTGGCTGTGGTGTCACGGTCGCCGTGCTGGTGGCTGTCTGGGCGTGCTTTCCCGACGGAGGTGCCGGTGCCGGCACAAGGACTGTGACGCATACGCTGACGCCCTCAGCCACCCTGTCCGTCACCCCGAGCTGGACCCTCACAGTGACTCGGAGCCTGACGCCCAGTGCCAGCATCACCCTGACGAACACTGTTACACTGTCGGTGTCGCCGTCAGCTACACATACTATAAGTTTAACTGTGACAAGTACTGATACACCAACACCGACTCATTCGGAGACGCTTACTGCGACGTTCACTGACACAGGCACGAGTACCCTGACTGTGACACCAACAGCGACACCGACCCATACATTCAGTTTGACCCAAACTGATACGCTCACACCAACCCATTCAGATACCCTCACAGAGACGGCCACTCTAACGCTGACAAGTACCCTGACAGTGACGGCATCGATGACTCTGACACAGACGGATACGCTCACGCCGACTCATTCAGAGACTCTCACAAAAACCTTCACGGTCACACCGACCGATACCTTGACGGTGACGTCAACGATGACGCTGACACAGACATTTACTTTGACCGGGACTGATACACCAACACCGACTCATTCGGAGACGCTTACTGCGACGTTCACTGACACAGGCACGAGTACCCTGACTGTGACACCAACAGCGACACCGATCCATACATTCAGTTTGACCCAAACTGACACACTCACACCAACCCATTCGGATACCCTCACAGAGACGGCCACTCTGACGCTGACAAACACCTTGACAGTGACGCCATCAGCAACACAGTCTCCCTCTCACACCATGTCACAAACGCCAACGCCAAGCATGACACCCAGTGTTAGCATCACCCTCACGATGACAGCGACGCTGACAGTGACTGCAACAGTGAGCCCGAGTGCGACACTGACTGTCAGTCGGACGTTGACGGATACAGTCACCCAAACAGTGACGTCATCGGCCACACCGTCATCAACACCGACTCTGTCTCCGACGGTGACTCCGAGTGCGACACAGAGCTTGACCATGACCCTGACGGAGACAACACTGACGGCGACAGAGTCCCTGACGCTGACACAGACAGCAACACCAAGCATGAGTGCGACCTCAACGTCAACACTAACGTCAACTGGAACAGACACCTTGTCAGTGACACCGTCAGCAACACTGTCGCCAACATCATCGATCACCCTGACGCAGACCATGACACTGACAGCGACAGCGACGGTATCGGTCACTCATACAGCAACGCTGTCGCCGACGCGGAGCGCATCGTTGACCCACACGGATACGCCCAGTTTGACAAGCAGCATCACGGTCTCTGCCACGGCATCGCCCACGAGCACCATGACCCTCACCCCCAGCAGCACAGCGAGCGTTACCACCACGCTGACACTGCCCACAGCGACGGCGAGCCTGACACTAACGATGACGTTGCCGACCCCCACCGCAACTGCAACGTCAACTGCAAGCCGCAGCACCACAGAAACGCTGACACCTACATTCTCCGCAACACTGAGCCCGACGCACACCCAGTCCCTCACTGCAACACAGAGCGTGACGGGGACCTTCACGCTGCCAACACCGACTGCTTCTCTGACCTTCACTCTGCCCACACCGTCTGTGTCAGCAACGCTGACCGCCACCTCGACACGGTCCGTGTCACCAACACCGACCCTCCCGACACCAACCCCGACAAAGTCGGTTGCATCCGCAACAGCCACCTTGAGCGCATCCTCAACTATGTCACGCGAGTCGTTGACGTCCACCGCCTCGAGGACGCTGCCGACTGTCACCGCCACGGCCCAACCTACAGTCACCCCAACCCAGCCCACGGCCACCACGGTATGCATGCCCTCCGTGCCTGCCACACCAACCCTACCACACCACCACCACAGACGCCAACACTGCTGCAAGCACCCCTTGCCAGCGTGGCACTGGAGGTACCCGGGCCCGTTGCCCCTGGGATATACGTCCCGATCGTCGCCCGCATCGCCAACAGCGCCTCTGCGACAGCAGGCCTGCTGCAGGTCCATCTCACCTGTATGCAAGGCGGGGTGGGGGGGCTTGGGGGGGGGGTGGTCTCCCCTGTGTCTTCTCTCGATTCACACCACCACCACCACCACCACCACCACCCCTCTCAGGCACATTCGTGGCGTCCGTTGCTGGCTGTGAGGCTACCGCCTCCACCCACGTCGGCGTGGTCACCCCTGCAGGGACCGAATGCCGCCGCCACAGCAGCGGCGTCACCTGCTGGCTGCACGGGACAAGCCTGCCTCCCTCCGCCACCGCAGCACTCTCGGGCCCCACCTGCTACGTCCCCGACACCGCGTGCAACGGAACCCTTACCGCGAGCGCCACGGCGACCAGCGGGGCCACACCCTCCGTCACCGCCACCGCAGGCTACGAGCTGCAGGGGTACTCTCTGCAGATAGGCATCACGCCTGCTGGAGGCCACCACACAGGCTCCATGGGTGCACCCTTCGACATCACGGCGAGCGTCCGCAACGCAGGCCCGGGCGTCGCGGTCCGACCCTTCGTGGTGCTCGATCTGCAGAAGGTTGTTGCCTCTGGGAGATCCCCTATCTCTGTGTCCGGGCAGCGCGTGACTTACACATCCACAGCAGATGCAACCACCGCGGCTGACACCACGCCCATCCCGGCTGAGGTGTCCTCACTGTTGAACGCTTCTGCCCTCCTCCTGCGCGCCGCCTCGCTCTGCCCTGGGTGCTCCGTGAGCTGGAGGGTGACGGTCTCCCTCCCCACCCTCAGCGACGACACCCTGGGTGACAACACCCATGCAGCCAACCCGCACATCTCGGGGATATGCCGTGCCTTCCCCCTGCACCACGGGGTGTACCCCAGGCTGGGGAATCGTGCGGATTTCACCTTCTCACCCCCCCAGGGCGTCCTGAAGATCTCCGGGGTTGAAAACCTCACCGCGACGGGGGATGCCCTTTGGGAGCAGAGGCGGAGGGACGTCGCGCCGATGAAGCGTGCAGATTTCACCCTCCGTGGGAGTCCAGTCGATTTACAGAACGCCTCTTCTCTTCTCCTGTCGGAGAGCCTGGTTTCTGGAATGGGCCTGGCTCCCTTCGGCATCACCCCAGAGCAGATCTCCGTGGTTCACACCTCAGGCTCGGGCCAAGCGGAAACACTCCTCCATGTCTCCGTCACGACATCCACCGAGTCATACCCAGCACTCGCCGCGCACATCCTGGGAAGGCTCGCCGCATCTGCCTCCGGAGGATCCCCATTCAGCATCCAGTATTCTCAAGAATCCCCGCCGATATCTATGTCGGAGGGCGCCCCTCCTGGTGTCGTGTCATCTGATATCACCCTTGGTTCTTCCGAAACAATCTCAGGGGTTCTGCGGCTGTCCTCCATCTCACACCGGGTTGTCACTTCAGGCGGAGGGGAGGGTGAGATAATCGCGGCGGCGATTCGTGACATCTCTCGGGCTGCCCAGGTCAGCCCTGCGCAGCTCAGCGCAACCCTCAGGAGAGACCCGGTTGGAACCGGGGTGGAGATCGCCTGGACCGCCTCTCAGGTGCCAGGCGGGGGGGCAGGAGCGGTGGTGAGGGGAGCTGAGGCGGGGCTTGCGGTCGGGGGCTCCCTCCCGGAGGTAGCCGCGGCGTACCGCAGGGCTGTGTCGGTGGCAAATCCGGTCCGGTTTGTCACGCATCTCCCCAGGCTCGGGTGGGGCTGGGTGGACTCCCCGAGGCAGTCGGGGCCTTATGCCGCGGGGGGGTCCCAGGGGGGGAAATTCTCCTCTCTGTTTGCGGCAGATTTTGCAAACCTCGCTGGGCTGCCCCTCTACATCACCTCCGGAACCTCCACGAAGGTCGGGGGTGTGTCGGCGGGGAGGAGCTCCCCCTCCTCGCGGAGAGATGCTGCTGTTGCATCTGCTGGGGCTGGGGTTCGGCATGTCCTCAGCGTGACACCCATGCCTCCATCCACCCCCAGCACCTCAGGGTTTTCCGAGGAGGCAATAGCCTCCGCGCTGCGCTCCTCTGTGTCACGTCTCCCCGGGGCTCTTGGGGGGACCCAGAGGGGCCTCGGTGTCCCCTCCTCGGAGCTCGAGATAGACTTGTCGAGGAGTGGGATGATTCCGGGTGCAACCGAGGGTGTCCTGTCGCTGCAGATGGAAGGTGGGGGGAGCACAGTCTCCCCGACACCCACACTCCCCTTCGACCCGGCTCAAGATGCGGGGTTTCGGGATACCTTGCGGGAGGACCTGGCCTCCGCCTTCGGGGTTGACGAGTCGCAGGTCTTCATCACACCACCCCCCGGCTCACCCCCCCCTGGGGAGAGAGAACACCTCTGGTACCTCATCATCCCAGACGTCTCAAATGGGCCCGACCCCCCTCCCGGAGACCTCGGAAACTCCGAGGAGATTGCAGGGCGCGTCGCATCCGCTATTTCCTCCCGGACGATCCCCCTCCCAAAAACCATGGCATATTTCAGAGCCGTCCAGCCCGGGCTGACCAGCTCCGTGTCGGTGAACTACACAGGAACAGGGGTTTTCAACACGCCTTCTCCCTCTACCCTGGCTGGAGGGGGTGGGGGGGTTACCCGGCAGGTGGTGCCTTTAGGGGGGGGTTCGACCGGGTCATCCGTGCCCCTAGTCATCACCGGGGAGAACCTTGCGAAGCTTGGGGGAAGATTTGTCTTCGGGCCCTTCATCGCGCAGGCCGTGGACCCCGCCACCGGAGGGCATGGGTGCCTCACGCCGGGGCTCACCCGGTGCGCCTTCCAGCTCTACACATCGCAGGCGGCGGAGCTCCCGGGGGATTGGGATGCCGACGCATCCGGCTCCCTCTCCGAGTCGGAGGTGAGGGCAGGCGTTGCCGGGGCGAACCGCCTGCCCCCCCAGGGGGAGGGCCTCCCCGCAGAGGCTGTGGCAAGGCTCGCCGAGTCGATCTACGCGTCGTACGACACGGATGGGGACAGGGTGATCTCCGTGGGGGAGCTTGGGGGTGATTCTCCCAACCAGGCGGTGAGCCGGATCGATCCCTCCAGGTTCCGCGCCGGGGTTTCGGCGTCACGCTCGCCGTATGCGGAGCTCGTCTTCGAGGTCCCCCCTGAGTTCCGGGTTCTGAGTGGGAATGGGAGCATATCGCGTTTGAAAACGGTGAACCACCGGATTGTGATGCAGCTCGTGACAACCGCGTTCTTCACCCCGGAGGATGGGTCGCTTCCGGAGAGGGTGGTCCGCGGGTTTTCCGACGGGGGGAAAACCGTCACCATCGTGCAGCGGAGCGCGCAGAGGCTGCAGAGCGCAACACCCCCCACGAGCAGCAGGCACGGCGTTGCCCTCCAGGGGAGCAGCCCCTCGCTCACCCCGACTTCAATCCAGCCCCTCCGAACAGTCGACGATGTGACGGTGGGGTTCGACCCGACCTCAACCAGGTCCCTCTCCGGGGAAGGCTTCGTGGGGTTTCCCGGCGGATTCACAGAGTACGCAACATCGGGCGTCCGCCCCACCGGGGGGGGGCCTGACGTGACAACCCTCTGCGCAGGAGCCTGCCACTTCGAGGTGGAGCGCGAGTCGGACCGGGCGGAGCGCTGGGGGTCGGTCTACTTCCTCCTCCTGAGCTATATCGTGTGGATCTCGGTGCTCCTTCTGCTCTTCATCGTCTCGCCTCTCAGGCCTGTGAAGTGGAAAACCCTCTCGGAGAAGCGGGGGGCTACCGGGGCTGGGGGTGGTGCGGCTGTGGCTCCTCCTTCCCCGTCTTCCGATTCCCAAAGGGGAGCTCAGGCCCCACCACACCACGCCGCGGTTGCGACGCACTTCTTCGCATGGGGGCACGCCCTCTTCGGAGTGTTCACCCCGGAGCACGCCGGGGTGCGGCATGCCCGGTGGACAATCTTCTTCGCGGCGTGCATCTTCGGATTCCTCGCGGATGCAATCTCTTTCAAATACATCAGGGGCGGCGGGGGCGACGGCTACACCGGACACCCCTGGGATGAGGAGCTCTGGGCAGCTTCCGGCTGGACGACCCTCCTCATGCTTGCCGCCTACGTCCCTCTTTGCCTCTGCGAGGCGTCCTTCACCCCCCCGCTCCGCCGGCTGGAGTTCTGGAGGAGGCTGCGCCCCGGCAGCCCAACGCACCCCGTCCCGGAGAGGGATCTGGGCCTCACCCTCACGCCGTCGCTCTCCCAGGTCCCGCACCCCCCGGGGCACCCTGCGGAGATTCGGAGGGTCAACCCGCTGTCGACGCTCTCCGTGTCGGCGCTGCGGAGCCCGTTGGGGATCCCTGCCGCGCAGTGGGGTGTCGGGACCGCAGTGCAGGGCATGATGGGTGGCGACTGGGAGAGCGGGGTAATCTCCAAGAGGGAGGATAACCGGGTGGATGTGGCGTGGTCCGGAGGCGGGTTCAGCTTCGGTATCCCCATACCCGGGCCGAAGCACTCCCCGGGGGACAGGGTGGATGCTATTTTCGAGGGAAGGCCACACCCCGCAACCGTTATCGCCCAGGATCCCGCCTCCGGAACCTACAACCTCGACTGGGAGGACGGGACTGTTTCCTACGGAATCCCGGAGGCGGATATCCACCCCAGCAGCAGGGTGCGGGAGGAGGCGGTTCACAGCCCCGTCAGCCCCATCAGCCCCCGGGGGACCCCCCCCAGCCTGCTCCGGCATGAGTTTGCCCTCGGGGAGCCGGTCTCCGCTGTGTTCGACGGGGAGTGGTTTCCAGGAGAGGTGTGCAAGCTCAACCCCGACGGGAGCTACAACATCGACTGGGGCGACGGGACTGGGAGCGACGGTGTCCCGCCTCGGGATGTCCTCCCGAGGGGGGGGCGTGCCGAGAGGGGGGTCGCTCCTCCTCCTGACCTGGGGGGCGGCTCACCCCCTGTTGGGGCAAACGTTGCGGCGCTGTTCGATGGGGAGTGGCACCCCGCGTCTGTCTGCGGTGTAAACGCCGACGGGACCTACGACGTCGACTGGGGCAGCGGCGAGGGGACCGCCGGGCTCCACCCCAGCTGCATCCGCCCCCGCCACCGCGCGGGCGACTCCGTCACAGCGGTTGTCGGGGGGGTCCCACGCCCCGCCCGGGTCCTCTCCCCCACCAACCTCGACGCGTCGGGAACCCCCGGGGCTTATACAGTCGACCTTCAGGACGCCCCCGGCTCCCCCCCCCTCAGCCTCCCACCGCACCTCATCCTCTGGGGCAGCGGGAGCGGCGGCGGGCCCTGGGGGATCCACCGGTCCGCCGTTGTGCTGCAGGAGCCCTCCGGGGGGGCGCTCGACATGGTGGGTGGGTACAGCGAGCACAGGGCTCCCCCCCAAATGGGGGGCAGCGGTGGGTCGCCGGGGTATGGGCTGGAGGAGAAGGGGGAGGGGATGGAGGAAGAGGAGGATTGGGTGGAGGTGGCGTCATGGCTTGCCGTGGGGTATTTCACAACGGTGCTGGTGACGCTGTGTGCGGCAGCGGGGGTGTTTTATATCACGCGGACCTTCAGCGATGCGGCGATGGACAGGTTTTTCGCGGTGTACGGCGTGGCCATGGCGGTGTTCTTCCTCGTGATAGACCCATTGAGGGTCGCAATCCTCCGGCTCATCGGAGGGTCTCTTCCAAGGCAGGTCCTGCCATCGCTGGTCGCCCCGACAAACGCATTCAACGCAGACCTGCCGCAACGGCTGGATTCGTTTCCGACGATGGCGAAAAGAGCATGAGAGGCTCCGCCCCCGCCAAATGTCATGTCGTTCCCCTGGAGGAGGAGAGTGTGCAATCCACACACTCACTCTGAGGTCTGATCTGACTGCGTTGACTGGATGAAGTCTCGGAGGGGCGATATCTCTTGACTCCTGCAGTGCCAACTGCAGCACCCTATTATCTGTGAGGGTGCTGTGAGCGGTTCTGGTCTTCTTCAGAGTGAACGATACCCTCCCCCCCCTCCCCCCCTTCCCTCCCTCCTAATAGTCCCTTATGGGTGTGTGGGCTGCACTTCCATTGTGTGGCCCCATCCCCCGCGTTGTGCATGTCTGTATGTGCTGTGCCATACCGGTTTCTCTTCGGTTCTCCTGTCCCCTCCCCCACCTCCTGTGCAAGACCTTTATTCAGAACACCCTCATCCTCCGATTGGTCTGCATGTTCTCGTTGTTTATCTTGGGTTGTGCATGCCGTGCGCTTGACCCGCGCACATATGTTGCACCCGTTTCACTCACTTTTCCGCGTATCACCTTTCAGTAGTAGCAAATACAGAGTAGTGGTTTGGGGTGGGGGGGGGGGGTTTGGGTTATGTGGTCTCAGAACCAGAGCTCAGCCACGAACACCCCGGCTGCGGCTGATGTGCGAGGGTTAGTCTTTAGTCCAAAGCAAAAAGGGAACCGGGTTATATATGTGGGGTCCTTCGCGTTTCTCCGCTGAACACTGCCCTGCCCCCCTACCCTGCAATGCGGGGGAGGGGGTGTCAACGGAACAGAGCGGGGTCTGTGCGGTAGCCCAGCTGTCGTAGTGCCTGTGGTTTTCGGAAAAAAGGGAACGAATTTTTTTTATGTGCGGGCTGTTCTCGTTTCTCGGGGGGAGGAGAGGGGATGCGAAACGGTGCTCGTCATTCAAATGTCCTTGTCTTTGATACAACTACCCCCCTGCTCTGCTTTTGTGGTAGCGTGCGAATTAAAGTGGCAAACGATGTTGCCCTTCCTTGCATCCCCCTTTTCTCTCAAACGGACGGCACTCACAATGTGTGGCTGCACCGCCTCCAGCAAGCCGGGGGGGTCGTGCCGCTTGCAGTTGCTCTGGGGTAAAGGGTGGTGGGATGTGATGCGGCTGGCCCCCAGCCAGCAGCAACAACAAACCAACCAATGCTGCAATCAACGTGTCAGAGCTTTTTGAGGAGGTCACAGCCTGTGCCGAATAACACACCGCACCGTGGTGTGGTGGGTTGTTCGACACAGCAGCGATCTCCAAGAGGAGGGTGCCGTTCTACACTCCTGCATAAAAATAGTTGGAGTTGCGTTCTTTGTTTGTACGAACGGTGCCTGCTAGTGTATGTGTGCAGGCTACCGAACGCTGTCATGAGCCTTTTTAGCGCGAAAAGCTAGCTGTTCTTCCAAAATAATAAGCTTCTTGTATGCGCCATCCCCTCCCCTCACGGAAGCGCACACGCTGTTGCCCCCCATCCCCGTTCCCTACCCCACTGCAAAGAACACACTATTCCTTGCTGATTTATGGGGGTGTACTCCCCACACCTCCTCCAAACAACGAGCATCTCTTGTCAGACGCATCCCGTATGAGTGTATTACACTGTAACACGCTTCTTTCTTTTGATACTGTACGTCGCGTGGGTGCTAGCCGTGCTCACGATGTTGTCAACGAGTCCAAAAAAAAATCTAAAAAAACCAACGCGTCTTTCTGCGTGGAAGACTCATCCCAGGCCGGGCGTAGAACTAGATCTCACCACGAGCCTGCAAAAGAACAAGAAAATACGAACTGCAACCACCCCAAAAAAAATAACAAATGGAGGGCAGGCCCACCTCTGTGACTTGATTTTCTGCTTCTCCACTGCCCCCCTCCCCTACCCATGCGCGAGCCCTCTGCAGGTCGTGTCTATTTAGTACCCCTTTGTTTATGGGACGTGAGGTGAGAGCACATGTCGGAGTGATTTGTTTGCGGCACGCGGGTGTGCCACAAACACGCTCTGACACATGCTCCTACATACGGTGTCGAAAATCGTTTTGGTTTTCTTGGCCCTATGAGGTGAGGCGCGAAGAGGGAAAAAAAAAGGATCGCGCACGCCGTGTGAGAGGCGTGTGACACAGAGGTGTTACCGGAGTTCTCCCGGAGCGACCTGCAATCTTAACGTGCTCTCTCACCGAGTCCCCAGTATGTCACAGGGTTTGTTCTCCTCCTTTTCTTGATTTGAGAGTGCATATTTGGAACGAGTTTCTCACGACCTTCACGTGGAAAGTGTCATTTCAGTTTTGGTCATCGCGATCGGCACACCCACACTGTGGGCGAGATGTTTGTAATGTGTGCGGAGGTGCGTAAGCCTCGTCGCAAAGTTTCACTGGCCTGGCTTTGGACAGTCCTGTAGTGTATCACTTTCTGTAGAGCCGAAAAGGTGTGTATAAAGTAGTGTGGAGGCCGTGGTGCGATCACAGTGTGATGGCGTGGTGGCAGCCGTAAGAAATAACCAAAAAATCTTAGGCGACGAGGTGAGGGGAAGGGGAGGGGGGGTAACATGGCAGGCCACGACACGGCAGTGCCGTGGGTCGCCCCCTCCCCTCCCTCCAGACGGCACATTGAGTACAACGGGAGGTCCCGTGAACAGCAGACAGCCCGCCCCCCCCCCCCCCCCCCCCGCCCGTCCCCACCCCCCTCTTCTTGGTTCCCTTCCGTGCGCAGTGGTGACCAAATCAGGTCAGAATTTCACACACAAAAAAAGGCGTTTTGGTTTCAAGCAAAACACATCCAACTCACTTCCCTACCCCCCTCACACCCCTGAAAGCGGTCAGCACAACACGCCACACCCCTCGCTCCCAGGGGCGCTGCTGGGTGCGACTGAGGGGCTACCCAACTCACCCACCGCAGCCGGCCCCCATGAGGGCGCGGCCCACCCTGCTGAGCCTGTTGGGGTGTGGGGTACTGCTTGCGGTTGGTGTGGATGCTGGCATCCTGACGGTGGTTGTGCCCGGACCCAGCTCGGTCACAGAAACCGATGTGCGGGTCGGGGGGCGCGAGATAAGCCTGCGGCTGAAGGGCGACACCTGGCAGTCGAATTTCGCCGCCTATGCAGTGTCTGTGTGGAGGGGGGTCACGAGCGGGTCGGGGATTAACCAGGAGCCGAATGCGTTTGTGGCGAACAAAGCAACGGTGCTGCCGAGCACCAGCATCGTGCTGGACATGAGGAAGAATGACAGGAGCCGTCTCGCTTTTATCTTGCAGCCCGCCCCGCAGTACGACATAGTCATGGACGAAATCATTTACATCACCATCCCTGCAAACGCCACTGCCAGTGGGGTTGTTCCGCAGCCAGAAGGGCTCACAATCGCATCGTTTGTCATCAAGGCGGCACGTTCCGTCCTGCAGGTGCCTGCTGTGATCACAGAGGATATGATACGCAGGGTGGGCATCAACATCACCATGCTTCTCCTCAACGGCGAGACGTTTGTCACGCATGGGGCGGGGCGGGCGACGTCCATCACGAGGTTGATCGAGCTGACAACAAGCTCCCTGTTCGGGGTGGAGTCGGAGCCGAATAATTTTGAGGCACGGAAAGGCATCATCCTGAAGCCGATCGGGTTTGACATCATCTCCCCGTTTGCCACGATGGTGATCACGATGCAGCCCGACCCGATGTACAACTTCTACGCGAGCACAGAGGTTGTCAACTTCACGCTGCCTCCGGTGTTGATCACGTCTGGGCTCACCCCCACACCACTGAACCCTCTTGGGTTCGTCGTGCACAACTCACCCGGGACGGTGACGGTGGAGCTTGCCCCAACTCAGCTCACGCCCACTGTGACCGAAACAGAGATCCGGCAGGGCATCGCACGGCTGATTCTTGTTGTGAAACACGACCGGTGGGCCATCGCGGATAACACCTCTGTTCCTGTGATCGAGGCGAAGAGGGGGATGATCAAGACCTTCAGGTCGACCGACACAAACGGGGTCTTCAACAGCAGGCTCAGTGCGGGGGCTCTCATGCTTCCCTCTGGCATCACGCTGCTGGATCCAGTTCCGTTTCGCAACTCGACCCAGCGTATCGAGGTGCGGTTCGAACAGGACCCACAGTTCCATCTTTCAGAGACGACTGCAAGGGAGACCGTGACATTTTACATCCCAGGGAACATGCTGTCGTCGGGCATCGCACCCATCGCTGGGCTGGGCGCCTTCCAGTTTGGCGTGAGGGCGATGGGGAGCATCGAGGTGGTGCCCCCGCTGATCTATCCGTGGCACTCGGGGCATCTTAACAACAGGGATGTCCCGGCGTCGCCGATGATCATCAAGGTGAGGCTGGCGAAGGACAAGTGGAAGTCTGTCGTCTGCAGGGAGAAGATCCGGACCGGGTTCTCCTCCAACCTGCCAGGGCTTGCATACGGCTTCATGGCAAAGCTCAACGATTTGGTTCAGCCCAGCGCTGTGTTGATCGACGAGAGGTGCCCCGGGACAGGCCCAGAGGAGTGCGTGCTGTCGATGAACCTTCTCCCTATCGATTCGTACTCCCTGGTGCCTGTCACGGGGGCACCTGCTGCGGAGGTGATCACATTCCAGGTCCCGCCTGACTGTGTGGGGTTTGGCATCCAGCCTTCCGGCCAAGTGAACCTGCATGTGGAGGTGCACCCCCGTGAGGTATCCTATCTGACGTACATGCCACCCTCAGGGGATTTCGGGGAGATGTTCGGGGTGGTGTACTCCGAGCGTGAGTTTCACGTCGAGGTGAACTATGCGAACCCAGCGGTGTATGTCAGTGCCGAGCTGGTCAACAGCCTGAAGTGTAATTCGGAGGCGGTGGTGCGTTCGGAGGCTGTGCCTAAGGAGCTCACCCGGTGCGGCGGGAGGTGTAGGACAGTCGCTGGGCAGTTTTCCGACTCGCATATCATCACGTTTAAGCCGGCTGCGGGTGCCGCTACGATCTCTGCAGGGACCTGGTCTGTTTGCGTCATGTTCATGGACCCGCGCGGCACGCAACTCGATGTGGTGCGCCTCGGGGAACCGCTTGTGATCGAGACGAACCCTGCCCTCGCAGGGGCGTCGGAAGAGGAGACCGGTCTCAGCACTTCAGATCTGGACCCGATGGTGGTGGGGGTATGTTTGACTTGGGGTGGGGTGTGTGGGGTGTCCACGCATTCGCCATTGCCCCGTTGCCTGTTTTTTGCCACGCAAACTCTCCTGCCCTGCAGCTCGGTGGGTTCTTTGCCCTCGTGATCGTGTGCGGGCTGTTCTTCGTCATGCACGACATCGTCACCGTATGCCCACAACCCCACTCACCCCCCCACACATGCTGCCTCGCAGCCTAGCAAGTGGTCCCTTTTATGCAGTTCTGAACGAAGGCCTCAAAACGAATCCTGCCAATGTCGAAGCAATCTTAAAGACAGTGGGGTCTGGTGTTTCGGGGGTGTTCTTTTTGGTCAGCGCGGGTCGCACCAGCCGGGCGACGAGTCCCATGTCCACTTCCCCGTCTATCAGAAAGCCAAGTCGGAGATGGAAGCCCAGAGCCGCGCGGACGCTGAGGCTGCTGAGATGTATCAACAGAAGCGGCGGGGGACACACGAACACGGCGACCGCTTTCGCAGCTTCACAACAGATGGCTTCTTCATGCAGGAGGACACGGCAGCAGACTGGGAGATTGTGCTCGAGGAGGAGACCATGCCAGACAACCCAGCACGCTACGCCTTCGCCGAGTACGGCGAGGCCGACCCACGGGTCGAATTCCTCAGGGTATGCATGCAGTGCCTACG
The DNA here is from genome assembly GCA_963210315.1 of Rhynchopus euleeides. Taxonomy (NCBI): domain Eukaryota; phylum Euglenozoa; class Diplonemea; order Diplonemida; family Diplonemidae; genus Rhynchopus; species Rhynchopus euleeides. The sequence goes on along the minus strand of OY723315.1, from coordinate 276,955 downwards.
GCTGGTGTCGCTGCGATCGCACCGTGCTGATGATTTTGTCCGGATGCTATATTGGTGCCCGCTGTGTGCAGGCAACCAAATGTTGTTGAAAACGCGGATTGTTATGCAGCACAGCACACAGCGCAAAATCCTCACACCCCTTCAGGTCGATGGCATGCAAGGCAAGGCCTTCAACGAGAAGCTTGAGGACCACAAGAACCGGCTTGCCGACGTGGGTATGCTCGAAGACGAAGAGGAGGAGGAAGAGGAGTTCGAGGAAGGGGAGGAGGAGGAAGAGGAGGAGTTCGAGGAGGAGGAAGAGGAGGACGATGACGCGCTCCAACAGCGGCGAGATGACGTTTTCGGCGACGATGACGGCAGGGGGGTACACCTGCATTTCAACTAGCCGGGGTGCCCGCAGGTCTGTAGGTTGGGTTGCTCGAACCTCTTTGTGATTGCCGTGCCACACTCCGCCACACGTGGGTTCTCCGCCTCCAGAGGCACACACGCGGTAGTCGCAGTAGCAACAGAGTTCGGTGCGACCTGCAAATACACTCAAACGTGTGCCGCGTGTGTAGGGGTGGGTGTGCCACCCAAATCGAAGTCCACAGGACAGCATCAGCTCCCTGTGCTTAATAAACACATACCTGCCGGTGACACATTGGCGGAGACACGCTTTCCCCAAGAGGGTTGTGCGTGAGTCAGGTGAGTTTGGTAGTGGATCCTTTTCTCATTACTCTTGGTCTGTTGCGTGTGTGTGTCACAGCGGAAGGTCTCTCAGTGCGACCTGCACTAAACAATTAGGGTACCATTGGTGAAGCGGCCTTCAAGGAGGTGGGTCGCCCTTCGCTTCGTCGTGCAGAAGATGCGAGCACCCCTGGCACTTCGGCAAGCCCCCCTCCCCCTTTTTTTTCCAGAAAAGGGGGAGGGGAGGAGCTCGCCGGGAGTACTTTGCCCCCGCTGTTTCTTCTGTCACACTGCCGAACGGCGAATAAAACCCACAAAAAAGGGCGCCGGGGCCTGCAACTTCAACAAGCAAGAAAATGGTGTATTCCAACAGCCAAACCGCCCTGCAAAACAGTGCGAAACCTTCCGCAAATGCCACAGTTCCATGTCGGCCTTTGTTGACACAGCAGCACATGCGGCCGCCCTCAAGCAGGGGTTTTTTCAAGCTCTGTGACGGGGGTATAGTGCTGTGTGTGTGGTGGTGGTTGACCTGCCCTTCCTTGCCACCGGGCATGTCGTCACCCGGCCCCAATCAATTTTTTTTGGGATCCTACTGTTCTTCAGGGTTAGTCTGCAGATACCTTGCCGCTGTCAGCGCATGGTCTCTGTGGCAAGCTTGTGTTCAAACCGCTGCGCCTTGGTCTTCCTATTTCCGTCTTCTTGGTCAGCAGCGCACATACAGCAGATCGCCAGGAATCAATATCTCACGCGACCCGACTTCGGAACCTACTGTGCCGTTCACTCAACCCCCCTCTCCGTTTTCAGCTGGCCGATTTGCAATCAAATCTGAATAGATGCAGGGTTCACAGGACTCGCCTATGTGTGTGTGACAGTGGAGATAACAAGAGCAAGAGCAAATTCACGTGGTCCGCCATTCAATGGGTGTGACATGGTATTGCCAACACAACACAACACAAAACTGCCCGCACATACGCACCCGCCCCGAGAACATCTCCGCCACCCGCCACCACCACCACCACCACCGCCCCGGCAGAACCAGAACACATTCTAAACCCAAAGAACACACACACCCTCCCCTTCTACCTCTCTTTCTCCCCTGCCTGTTTATCGTCGTATACCCCCTCCACTACATCCTCTTCCGCCACCTCTCTTTCCCCCTCTTGAGGCCTATTTTTTAGCCAGCTCTCTCTCTCTCTCTCCCCCACAGCCCCCCACCTCTTCCTGATCCTTTTCTGCACTTGGATCTTGTTTGGAGCTACCTTGCTTCGGCAAATTTCTTTCCATCCGAGCATGTGCGCCATGAACGCGTCGGCTTCCGCAGCGCCTTCGAAGGGGAAGGAGTACGGTGCGACTGTTGTGGCAAACGTGGCCCCTCTCGCAAATGATGTCCCCCTGCGCACGTTCCTGGCGATGGCGGGGAAGAACTGCAGGTGCCTCGAGCGGTTTGTGTATGTCCTAATCCACCCCTTTGCATCTGCCTGCATCCCTCCCATTCTCACTGTGGCCGAACACCCACACCCACACACCACACCGGAAGTCACTGGCGTATTGTCGGGTGTGCAGCACGCACCACGCTGGCTATACTGCACCGAGTTGGCCCCACACACCTGGAGCGGGGCTTCCGCTGTGGGAAGCAGGGTGTGGGCACAGGGTCACCCACTTGAAACGCGTTCATCCCCACACCACAACCACCCACACGTTTCATCCTTTTGGTGCTCAGCGCAGGGATGCATCCCCACTGCCACACACCCTGTCACACACTGGGGTTCAACCCCACCCCCGTCCCACACACAACAAGCCCTTCGACCTCACCGCGTCTCTGCCCCTCTGCCCTTCATCATCACCATCGTCATGCTCTCTCACTCTCACAGGGACAAGGAGGTTGTGTACTTCCTCGGCGACATCGACAGCTCTCGCCGCCGCGAGCTCCAGATCCGCACGAAGCCGCAGTTCAAGGTGGAGACCCGCAACTCCAACGTGCTGGTCCTCTCCGTGAAGGGGAAGAAGTTCCTCAGCCTCCCTGAGGCGATGGAGATCGTCGCCTCCAGCCCCCTCGCGAACGTGATGCACCTGGTCCAGCTCATCGTCGTCCCCCCGAAGCCGAAGGCGCGCCAGGGGGTGGCACACGCCTATGTGCAGTTCGCTGACAGGGAGACCGCACAGCAGTACGTCAACTGTGTCGACGCACTCCCCTACAAGGGCTCCTACGTGCACTCCCCGCAGCTGGACGCCCACCCCATCCTGCTGAACGAGTCGTCGCAGTCGCGGTACTGCATCTGGAGGAACATGCAGTTCGGCGTTGTCGGGGCCAACCCGCTGGCCTCCCTGGTGACCCCTGCGGATATGCCTGTGGGAGCTGCCACCCCTGCCGCCACCACCGCCGCTGCGACCCCGCCTGCGCAGGCGCAGGTGGACGACATGCAGCAGCAGCTGATGCGGATGCAGCAGCAGATGATGATGATGCAGCGCCTGCACACCCAGCAGCGCGCCCTGGCTGGTGTGCAGGTGATCGACCCTACGATGGCGGGGCTGCTGCCGCTGGGCGGGATGCAGGGGGGCATGCCCTTTGTCCCGACGCAGCTGATGGTTGCGCCGGCACAGCTGCAGTCGCCGATGCAGATGCCGCAGCAGCCGTGTATCGTGCTCTGCAACACAGGGCTCCCGCAGTTCGCCCCCATGCCGATGGGGGAAATGCCGCAGAACGTCCAGCAGTCGTCTGGCAGCGCAGCTGGCCCGCCGGACCTGGTTGACAACTCCCCCGCCACGTCTGCCCTGGATTGCGACACGGTCGACCTCGATGCCCTTCGGGAGAGGGCCAACCGCATGCAGCAGCAGCCCCAGCTCCGGGAGCTCCTGGGCGACAACATGGCCTTCGCGAACTTCGACGCCCAGGCTACGGAGCAGGGAAGCAACCTTCCGTAAAAAAAATTTGAAAAGTTAAATAGCGGGGTGTGGGTGGCGGGGATGGGGATTTCTTTTACTCGGGCTGTCCCTTGGGCGATCCCTCTGGCCTGTATCAAATCATGGTTTCACCATGCAAAGTCAAGAAGAATGCCTGGAGAGATGGCGCAACCTCGCGGCCCCTCCCACTGGGCCTGCCGCTCTGTGGGCTCGGGCTGTGTGTTCCAACTGATACGGTGAGATGAGTGGTGAATGCTGTTCTTGGTGCTGCACCACGTGCTGCCAATAATTCAAACACAGGGGGGGGAGGGGTACGGGGGGGGGGCCTGCAGTTCGCCAAGTCACCCACATGGGCATATTGCCCTGTGGTGGGTCGATGGCAAAGGACGCAGATCGGGGGGTGTGTGTGTGTGTCTGTGTAAATGCCTCTCCACTTCTGGGTTTGGGATGGGGGGGACGGCGCTTGTACCTCCCTCCTTCCCTTGCCCGTGTGGGAGTTGCCTTATTGCGAGCCAGATCTCCCCCCTGGGCACCCTATGTGTGTTAAGTCACCTGCTGGGCAGCGTGAGTGCACTTCTTCCCCTGGGCCACAACAGGCAAATGCCACCGTCACAGTGTGGCAAGAAGAACATGGGCAAAAGGCATCCCCCCTCCCTCCCTCACTGGGAGCTGCAAAGGCGGAAAAGGGTGTTGCCCGGATTTTTGCCAAAAAAAATCATGTCCAGGAAGGAAACAAAGACAGCCCGTTCAAATCGTTTTCAAGAATTGCGTGCCAAGTGTTCCCACACGCCCCTCGCCCCACCCCACACAGATATTTGTGACAGAGCCAAAAAAAATTCCCCTGATAGTTTTCGGCGGGTTCATCGCAGCTCCGGCTTTCTTTTGGGCGCTCTCCTGTCTGCCCTCCTTCCCCCACACCGGCGCTAGCCGTCCCCCATCACATCCAGCCTGCGTAATATTTTTATTTGTGTGTGTCATTTCCGGTGTGCACCAGCCACCAACCCGCCTCTCCCGCCCCTCCCACGCCTTAATGTTTTGTCCCGGGCAAAAAAAATATCCAAATAAAACCCTCCCCATTCTCTCCCCGGTCAATAAAGCGTTGTCAACGGGGCAAAAAAAAAGGGGTCTTTGCAGCTTCGCTCTCGCAGTGGCTGTGGTTGTCGATACAAAGCGAACCCCCCTTGTGTTCGCCAGTTTCGGTCTGGAAGTTCAGTCCAGGCTGGGGGGGGGGGGGGTCATTGGGTGCCGCCAACCAGTAGCACGACTGTGGAGAACAAGGAAGGAACGTTTCTGGCATGCCGTTCTTGGCAATGTGTTCAATTATTATTCTCGTTTGCCCCCCCCCCCCCCTTATCACTGTCCCTCCGATCCCCCTGCGGGGGGAGGGGGGGTAAAGAAAACATGGAAACAATGCCTCCTGTCAGCATTGCGTACGTCAGGAGCTGGTCATACTACTCACACGTCAGCTCTCCTTGGTTCGTCGATCCCAAGAAAAATGTTAGAAACATGCCAAACAGCTTTTTTAAAATACCCCCCCTCCCCCCCCATCCGCTTCGCCCCCTCCCTGATCTGTGACCCGGCCGGGACGGGTCTGTCAGGGTCAGGTACTCCCTACCCTCCCATTTTTTTGACTTGCCCGTCAGGTGGACCACCGGGTGGGGAGAGAACCGGTGTGAGGCACTTTTTTTTGCTCCCGCCCCCTGTCTCTCTCTCTCTCTCTCTCTCTCTCTCTCTCTTCTGCCAGGTTTGCCGTTGGCAGCGGCGCAACGAAGGTTTCAGCACCCCGGTGGTCACGTCACCCCCCCCCCCCCCTCCCCCCACACACCTACCTCTTGCGGACCCCATTGCATTTTTTTGAGAAGACACACAACCCTTGGCTGTCCTGTGCTTATGTCGATCATTCATCTCCTGCCCCCTGCCCCCCCCCCCCCTACCCCCACCCCATGTAGAGCTTACAACTCTTCGAGTATTTTGGCTTTTGACTTTGGAGCGATCTTGCTTCAACAAACAGATATTCCTGCCTAATACCCCCCCCCCCCCACCGAATGGGTGAGAATGGTATCGAGGTCGGGAGTGGCACGATGCCCCCCCAACCTCCCTGCCGTAGACGTGTCATGGTCTTTAACTTTTCATTCCTTTGTTTTGTGTGAGCGGCCGTGAAACAAGAGAACAAAAAAACAAATAACGTCCCCCCCCCCCCCCCCACACACACACACACCCACTCCCCGTGGAACAATCACTTCTACATTCTACTCTTTACCCCCACCACCCCCCGAAAAGCGTTGTGAGACTCGCTCTCATGAGCCACAACACATTGCCCGAGCACTACTCTTGACCTCTACGCTACCCACGATACGAGCGAAAAGGGAGGGTCGAATTTTCGATAGCTCACTTATCTCAACATTATCACTGCCCTCTGTGATTCGCGCCGCGTTGCGGTGTTTTTGTTCCCGCTGTTGCGGGGTCGGATAGTCAGGCCGGTGTGTGTGTGTGCGTGTGTGTCAATAGTATATAAACATCCCCTTCCCAAGGAATAAAAAACGGAGGGGGGTCGGGTGTTTGAGCTTCCCGGATAGTCAGGCCTGCCCTACCAAGGTTTCGGACAGAAAGTAAATAGGTAGGGCAGCTGCCCTACCTCCCGTGCCACAGGGGGGGTGTGGGGTAGAGGTGTGGCGGGGCTAAAATAAACGAAACAGCGACCCCCCCCCCCCTCCCCTCCCTGTTTCTAAGAACCTCATGTCCCATCAACCCAGTCGTATTTCTGTTATTTCTTCGGGGGGGGGGCGGGGTGGTGGTGGTGGTGGTGAGTGGGTCCGAGACAACATGAGGGGCTAATTTTGCACTCTGTCGTGACCCCACCCCAGCCGGTGCCACTCCCACCCCCCCCCCCCCCCCCCGCTCCCCTCCCGCATCGAGGGTCTGCACTATCTAGTGTGACTGGCTGAGAAGCAAAGGAGGCAGCCGTCCTCCGCTACCCCGCACTGATCAGTCACAGCCGTGACTGGCTGTGGCTGGGTCGCGAGCCCCTGTTCCCCCCACCCCCTCAATTTCCCAAACCATTTCGCGTGTGTCAGCAGAGGTCACAACTGCTCTCCGATTGACTGCTATTTCTGTATGTAACTTATGTGCCTCATGTTGTGGGTAAGTAACCACTCGGTTGGGGAGGGGGGCGGGGGGCGCGGGGGAGGAGAAGACAATCCCCCGTTTAATTTTTTTATCTTTTTTTGCTGACAAGAAGCCCCCAGAAAGATGTTGCTCCAGCCATCGAAAAAATTCCCCCCTGCCCCCCTCCAAGTGAAGGGGCGAATAGGCTCGTTAGCTCTCCTATCGACAAACGCATTGCTCCTTTTTCATGAACCTGCAGTCCACGCAAAACCGCCCTCAAGCAAACCGACACCCATGAAAGAGTGCTTCAGGGTTTTCCGCAGTGTCATGTGCTCCACTACGAACGAGTGTGCGGAGGCTGTGGCGGCGTCCCAGCAAAATTGTTCAAAAAAAAGTATCGTTCCGTCGAATATGACCCCCCCCCCCCCCCACCCCCTCCATCCCTCCCCAGGCATGTCGCTAAGCGTCGACCGTCGACCTAGTGATTTTGGGTTTCCCCCCCCATAAAAAAAGCGTCGACCCAGCGTCGACCCAGTGGACTGGGTTGACGCTTGGTCGAGGCTTGGAGCGTCGACCTAGTGGAACTGGGTTGCCATTCAAGCCTGGACCAAGCGTCAACCCATTTATTACACTGGGTCGACGCTAACCTAGCGTTGGCCCGGTTACACTGGGTCGACGCTCACCAAGCGTCGACCAAGCGTCAACCCACTTTCACTGGGTCGACGTCGAAGAGAGTATGGTTTTGCAGGAACAGATGCTCACTACCGTGGCCTCCGGCGGCTGGGGGGCTCCGCCCCCCAGACCCCCCTGTGGCGTATGTCTCGTACTCAAGTCATTCGATTCCCACCGGGTCAGGGAATCCACCCACTCCAGTAGCCTCAGGAGGACGCAGCCAACTCACACAGAATCTGTACGCCCACAATGAACAGATGCTCACTACCGTGGCCTCCGGCGGCTGGGGGGCTCTGCCCCCCAGACCCCCCATCTCGCGTGCCCGTCTAGTAACCAAGTCCTTGCGCTTTGACGGCCGTGACATATCAGGGGGCAGCGTCGACATCATGGTCCCGAAAGCCATTTTTTGGTTTCCTCCGGCACCCGACGGCGCGAGCGGGAGAGGAACCACGGAAGGAACCCAGCGCCTCACACCGTGCCCACCTAGTGGTCCACCGATGGGAAAATTTGGCAACAACACGAGCGCGCGCGAAGCGCGCGCGAGAAAAATTGACCCCTAGTGTTTTCCCCCCTGATCCCCCCCCCAAAACAGGAGCGTCAACCCACCAAATCTCCAAAATCGAAAAGTTAGCGACAGGCCTG